>JAJLTP010000174.1:0-22599 GCA_030568275.1 Lipomyces orientalis | reverse complement strand
ACTAGATGATGCATATAAGCAGTAGTTCACTGCCCGACTATCAAATACAGAGCTGGCATACATAAGTGCTAGTCAAATCATTGTATACAGTTATCATCTCATTTTATAGATAGCAGACCGCTCTCCCACCTTTTTGTGGTACAATTTAGTTTTTCCTGCAACGCGCAACTGAACGGACCATCGATATATATAAAATTAACTAGTCAATAAATAATGCGAATACTGCGAATATTCGCAAGTTTTGCGAATAATATTCCCAGGTTTTATTCGCAACCCCAAATTTTGCGAATAATTATTCGCAGCGAATATTCGCTAACCCTGGAACGCTTAGAGATCCGCAAGATATATTCTCTCGCACTTTCCGAATGAGCTTAAGAACTGGACTAAATTTCCACGGAGTTGTCAGGACTCCCGTAAGCCCCGTAGGTACTTAAAGACTGTGCGGTTTAACAGTTAAAATTGCTATCTGCATTAAAACAAAGAAATGAAAAGAAAGGAAATTAAATGAAAGAAAACACTCTGCGCCAGACAACGGATTGTACACACAACCAGAAAGTAACTAACGACGTAGAAAAACGTCGTATTAACCAAACTGGAGAAAATTGCGGTTTTCCAAATAAAGTTTGGCACTAAACCATCGAAGTAAATTGTATAACCTCATTAGGCTAGTGCAATCATTTTAGATTTATCCGGTCCCGGCGGATTGGAAGGCGGATTTATTCGACAAGACGGCGGATGAGGATCCGCCAAGCTTGTAATGGCAGATGGCGGATGTGGATTCGGTCAAATTAGGCGGATATCCGCATCCGCCGAAGCCCTACAGCCACGAGAAATGGGGCCCGAACCGAGTGGCCAGCGGCGCTGGCCAGTACTCGAGCGACCACCTGTGCCTGATGGCACAGTGCGGGTGTGTAGACCGTGAGAAGATGTACAGGGTCAGGGTCATTCGAACCAAACCCTGATAATAAACTACGATGATGATGCAGACGGTGGCCGTTGCGACCGGCGCCACAAACGACCAATCCAGTCCAGCAGCTCGTAACGAGCAATCCGCTCGGCCCACGTTTTTTAGCGCGACCTGCAAACCAGTCAAGATAACCATCAGAGAATCAAAGGTCATCAATCTTGATTCTATTTCCAGAGTTCATACCCATTAAGGCAATATATGACACAAGGGGATGAGCGTAGGCGATATGGCACAAGGGACTAGATGTTCTGTACTATGGCACAACTAAATAATCATTGAATGCACAAAGTTTTAGTTTGGAAACCTTAACACTGAAGGCTAGGTTCAGGGTGCCAGACACTTTGCAAAGCGTAATTTGTTTGTTTCGGAAGTCCATAAGTGATCTATATGTAGCGTGACACGATAAATCTTGTCTCTATATCCCATGACCAGGTATTTCATCTCAAATCGATCAACAGCGATACTGAGTACTCCTAACATGCAAAGCCAAAACTGGATATGCCAGCATATTACGACTTAGCATGGCGGCTGTTAGCCCGAATACGTTTCCCATATTTGTAAAATATGTAGCTTTGATGATGTCAGCCAGTGAACATACACAATGAAAATTCAATTAACGTACGGGAATGGCATCATTAGAATCGAAAGAAACGCAAGTAGCGACGATGCCCACTGATAGCCCAGCTTCTCATACACTTTCACAAGATTAGTCTCTCAAATATGCTTCACGACATAGGTTGTAACTGACTCTGGTTGCCAAAGAGCGGGAAGGTAGCGCCAAAGCAGCTCCTAACTAAGCTATTCGCAGCTAGAGCACTTGCTGCATACATAGGGTAGGCATCTACCAAGAAAGTGAAGATACCGCTGAACAAGAGTACCTCACTAGCAATTAAGTTAAAGCCGTTTAATAAGATACTTAGTTGAGAGATATCCCTTACCCCATACCGAAGATTCCACTCCCTACCAGGGGTACAATCCAGTGTACGGACTTGTAGCTAGTCCATCCGAAAAAAAAAAGTCCGATGGGAACTAGCACCGCTCCCAGCATGGCAGGTGGAAGTCGAAATTCCGGCTCCGAGCCACCAGGTTCGCCTCCTGCAGCTTCTCGCTGCTGTACTAGACGGTTGTAGTTGCGAGAAAATAATGGATCAAGTGCTACCGCGACAACCATGCCAACAAAGATACCTAAGAATGTGAGACCGACTTGCCAGAGCTGAAAATGGTGGGTTCCCTCGAACACGACGCCGAAAGCGCCAAAGAACAGATACAAAATGCCCATCAGCAATGCGGAGAACAGACAAAGATTGAGAACCATGTGTTCGAAGTACAAGAGATGAAATGGACGGATCATAGACAGGAGCACAGTATCGAGGATTGTCCTGTTTGCATTCTCAATTGGTGCCCTAAAATTCTCATTACCAGTCTCCTTCCGTACGCGAACCGCTTTTTCCCGCAGAAGCACAGGGTGATAAGTTTCGGGGACGAAAAATATAAAGCAGACCAACAGTATCCCGGACCATATCATCAATGTATAGAAAGTCCATCTCCTGCTCTGCCGTGAGCTCATTTCCTTATAAAATTGTTGCTCAGATCGTCTTACCAACTGGTGAATTGATTGATGAAGCCACCGACCAACGGGCCAAGTGCTGGTCCCAGGAATGGACTTGCGCTATAAACCATCATTGGGGCTTGAAGTTCATTTCTCGCAAACAAGTCCCTAACTGTTCCACCGGCAACACTGAGGAAAGCGCTGCCGGCTAGTCCATTGAAGAATCGAGCAATAATCATGGTTTGGATGTTTTGTGCTACAGCACTAGGGATAAGCCAGATTAAGAAAAAGGCTAGGGAATATAGATATATAGGACGGCGACCATAGAACTAATAGCATATTTTGTAAACTCGAGAGCCAGTACCAGAATGACACATTGCTTACTTCGGATAACGGTGCTAAAAGCGCAGGTCCCAAACCAAGGCCACACACGAATGATGTTAATCCCAGCGTCGCTACCGTTTCGGAACAGCGAAATTCATTCATAATCTGGTCATACGTAGTTGTGTAGACTGAAGACGTATATGTCCTACGTTTGCAAGTTAGCTTGCACCCTAGAATAGGAAATTCGCGAATATCTTACACGCAGAATGTACCAATAGACACTACACAAATAATGAACCACCGATGAAGTTTGCTTCTGTTCTGTGGGTTTGCTGGATCATTGTGGTCGTCCCATCTAACCTCGAAATCGGCTTCGATCTCCTCCGGATCAATGCAGCCTGTGGAGTCTTCTAATGGACTCTCTAATGATGTTTTCTCAGGCGATGATGTTGCTGAATTGTCCATGCGATGTTGAGTATTACCTTCGAGAACTTGCCCGACTGCCATGGTTGACTGTGAACTAGTGTTACGAAGAAAACCCGGCCGTGTGCCTTCGCAGTGCTTATGACGAATTTCCCGATATATAGGTACATTCTTGCTTCATTCTATGACCCGATTCATTGAGGACGGATATTCGGGAACTTTGATAAGAGTTACAAATCGGATTGAATCCGTTTCCGACATTAGAATTTCTAAGCAACGCCATGGCGGAATATCTATTTTCGGCAGAAGAATTTCTAAGCATGGGTAGATAGGTAATTATATCAGAAACCGGCAATGACTGGCATGCATTTTTGCCCGAATACATCAATCTAAGACAGCTGCATCGCTTAGTTGTCTTTCCGTACTTTGAGTTTTGACGTCACTGCCCCATCTGGCAATCTCTGCGTGACCAATCATCATCTTCGGCGCTCAGGGGCAGGTACCCTTGGCCTGTCACCACACTGGGCATACCCTGCAGCTTCCGTCAGATTCATCCCACAATCGGGAGTATCGTTGCCCCGAATGCCTACCTAACGGGAGAACCTGTTGCCCTGACAATTGCATAGCTCATTTTCCCCAAAACCTATTTTGCATGCACGAGGATGAGTTGCTCATTCCTGGCCCGGTTGTCGCTCATTCACTCACTAATTGGTGAAATGCTCAGAGAGAGTGGACAACAAATCGTTTGGCGACTGAATATTACCTTAATGAAAACCTTTTGTCCGTTTCGTTCAGATATAGAGCAATTAGAGGACGTATAGCAGACTTCGTCAATGCCGAATACAGGCAAAGGTCAGTGTCAGCCGCTTTGACCTGCAGCAACAATGTGGCTCTTGGCAAAATCTTCTCCTACTCAGAGCGCATCAACCATCAGGGACAATTGTGGCGCACTTTAGTTAATTAAACTCTGACGATGCGGCGAAAGTTCGGCTTCATGCCGCTTTACAAGAGTATAACGCTCTATGCTGGGTTCTGTTATACATATTGTGCCTGTCTCCAAACATAAGCAGGTTCCAAATGCTGAGTGAATCTCCTTGAAGCTAGACTTTATATCATAGTGATCCAGCTTAAAGTAAATAATCACAAGCTGCACGAGTGGTAAGTAAAATACACATTTCGGCGATGCAGGTAGAAAGCTGTTACCCGGCTGTTCAACGCTGTCTTACGCGCCAGGTTGTTTCTATTTAAGTAAGCAAGAATATCCGCGGACAAAATGGCGTCACACAACTCCATAACGCTCTCTCCGATGAGCTTCATTACTTTTGACTTATTTGGCTTCATTCCTGCCTTGTTACTTATCCAGCCCAAATTTACTACTGCGCGAGATGGTCCGCCGAGTTGGCCGGAGTAGAGGTTGCAGGACTTGCCGGCGGAGGAAGATAAAGGTAATTGTCTCTTTTTTATCACCTTTTGTTGGCAGATCTTCTCTCAGTGCTAACTCAGACTCTTTACTTGTATAGTGCGATGAAAGGATTCCTCACTGCTCGCAATGTCTGGAATCCGCACTTCCATGTCCGGGTGCGGTGGTGGGAAATGTATTCTTGGATGTGACCCATGACTTGGCCACTAAGTATGGCGTCAATCAAGCGGCAAATTTCAAGCCAACGAATATATGCGACATAGTATTTGTGAAGGAAGAGTCCACCTATGATTCGCAGAAGCATGATCAGTGCTCCACTTCAAAGCGACACAAATCACCATGTTCAGTAATCGTTCCCGAATGCCAATCATCCAACGTGCGTCCTCGCCATTCGTTGTGCAATCCTCTCCTCGAACAACAATTTCTATGGCACTTTGTATGCTCTCTGTTGAGTACCCCAGGCGGTCCCATGTTGAAGAAATGGATGATTCAGCTTCCCGACTTAGTCTCGCGCGAAGACTTGCCCACGCTGAAGTATGCAATCCTCGCTGCTTCGATGGTGCTCTGCGGATCTCTGGTAGGCGATAAAGCTATCCAAATGGAAGCGTGTAGGTGGTATGTAGCAGGGTTAGAGAGCCAGAAGAATGAGTTGTTGCGATTGAAGAAGGTGGTCAGCGATGGGGCAATCTGTGCTACCATGCTACTGTCCTTTTATGAGACGATCCACAGCACGTCCTCGGAAGCATGGATGTATCATATGTGCGCCTCTTCCCGGCTGATGGAGCTACGAGGGCCAGACGGTTGTGGATCTGGCCTGGCTCATGAATTATTCTGCGCGCTGCGACTATATATGGTACGATATACCTTTCTTATGGATTTCTTCTATACGACTTTCAAGTCTAATATGTGTGCGCTCCGTGCCACATAGGTCTATGTGTCGACAGCCAAACGACAGCCATCCTTTCTGGCCACCGAACTCTGGCTTAGTACTCCATTTTGCGAACATCCTAAATCTCATTTCGATAGACTCCTTGATATTCATACAGTCATCCCGATATATTTATCGCAAGTTGATGTTATAATCTCACTCAGAGAGAACGGCAGGGCATTAACTACTCCATTAGACCTCAGGATCAACCTGTTGAAGATAAGTTCTGCATTGCAAAAATGGAAGACAGAGTATGTGAGAGAGACATGCAATGAGTGTATGTTGTCTCAAGATTTTTCTCATAACGAAGGGATCGAGAACTCTATCAGAAGTAGTACCTTGGATTCGTCTCTCTATCATGATCCGTTCACAGCGGAAACCGTCGCACTTTATGATTCTTGCTGCATATTGGTCGCACACATGTTTCTGGCTATCTCTCCACCATCTCTCAAAACCGCATACAGCAATGTGATCATTTCTCATGCTACCTCTGTCCTTTTGGCGGTAACTTTCATTAATCATCAACAGGATCGTCAACATGTATGGAATAATGTCGTAGGACCATTCCGCCTACTACATCCACTGAAGGTCGTTGCAACGTTAACTCCATGTCCCCAACAGAGAGAGTATGCTAGAAATGTACTAGACGGTTGGGAAAAGGTATTGGGCTAGAGGGAGTCAGAAAGTTTGCTGCATGTCCCATATGATAATTCTCACATTTGGATCTTGTATTTTAGGCAAACTATAATCGGGGAAATGGATGTCTTTATTGCTTGATTGGCAATGGTGGGCATTGATGGACTTCTGGACGTACCATTTGGAAATAAGACTGTCTCTACAAGTGAGAGTATTGCGCAATTGTTATTTGGAGCGCAAGAGCTTTGAATCTTATGACATTCTATGCAGCTGAGAGTACAAGCAGTCACAGCCCGCAGCTAAAGGTGTAGGTAAAACCGAGATCGGCCTCCAAAGCGGCTAAGTCAGCTTCGAAGTTGACAGAGAACGCAAAGTCTAAGTCGTAGGGGTAAGAGCTTTCATATTTCCCTAGGGCTGTTCACGTTTTGCCGATATTGCCGATATTGACGATGCGCTATCACCGACGATACGATATCGGCATTCCTAATGTCTGACGATTGCCGTTTGACGATATTTATCGTCGGGCCCTTGGGTAGCCGATACTATATAGGCAGAAACGTGAGATATCGGCAAATCGGCAGAATAAACTTTGTAAACATTTTCAGGATCGATCATTACACATGGATATCTATACAAATTGTGTTGTGTCTACGTAATCGCACAGGGGTATCATCTTCACGAGTACCCCACCAATTGCAAAGCCAGTTTGGATCTTTTGTGGCGTTGACAATGACCACCGGACTATCAAATTACATGTCAATATCTGAGATGGGGCTACCAGTCTGAGCTCGTGGCTGCAGCCTTTGCAGCATCCGAGACCCGACATCACTGTCCTCTATTCTGTCTGCGGAAGAAGCTTGTCCAGCTGCAATTGGCAACCCCAGCCCCGCAATAGCCAATGGGTACTGTTGATGCAGTTTCTGGCGTTTTTGGCTTGTTTTATTGTTGTAAAGGGTGTTAATTGTTACGTTACCATTGGGATCATAGTACTACAGATGTCGTGCTCAAAAAAATTTGTGTTCAAGGCATCAAAACTTTAGACATTTAATATTGACAATATCGTATCGTCAAGCTTCTAACGTCTGCCGATACGATAGACGATAATTATCTGCGGACATTAAGGTCGACGATGCCGATTAGCCCAAACCTTGCCGATATCGTATTGTGAACAGCCCTGTACCAGGGTTGGTTTTGGGTCAGGGTTAGGGTCCATTAGCCCCTAACCCTTTAGTCGAGTTTCGTCTCCCTGAACGCTGGACCGGAGTGGAACTTACCGTGACGACAGATAGAATGCGATGCTCGGCGCGACGCCCGATTCGACAAATCCAAAAAGAAAACGCACACCCGTCAGCGGCTGCCAATTCTGCGTTGCGTCCATGCTTGTTTCAAAGAGTACGTAGGATATATAGAACACGAGTAAAATGTTAATCAGAGTTTTTGGATTAGAGGAAAGCTTGAAGTCAGGACCACCAGTGCGAGCGTTACTGGCGATTCAAGTATCATTAATCGGAATCATATCATTTCGGATCATTTGTGTGCTAGCAAATTGATTTTAGGGAACTTAGTTTTAGAAAATTATTAACAACGAGCACTGTGAAAGTGCATCTGATATTCACTACTCCACCCCGTCCGTTTACAACTCTGCAACCATTTCTCCATAGGGACCTCTCTTAATAACCTGTAACTCCGCAAGTCATCACCCCACCCGGGACTCATCAATTACTCCGAACTGATACTCTCGATTAAGATGGGTCCAGTAGGCATGGATTGTTGTATTGGCAGTCTTCACAGGGGTCGTGTGAGGAGATGTCTCGATAGAATCTCGAAGAGTTTTGTCCATCCATTGGATGATCTTGGCCTTCTTAGTCACCCACAGATAGGTTTCTGAAACGAAAATTTTGCGCTTCTCGTCAAGATAGGCAAATCTATACTCTTCTGAGTCGGTCACAAGCCCAAAGGCACACGTATCTAAATATCCAATAGTTAGCCTCATCGGGAGAAAACACATTGGCCCGGGAGACCTTACCGGCCCATGCTGATAATTGGCCATCACCCAAATCATCATTTTCTCTAAGTTGGCACACATGTTTCTCGCTGTGCCGATCATAGATCACCTCCACGGCGTCCAAAGCAGTCTTTATGGTATCAAAATCAGTGGCGCGAACAGAAACAACTGGTGTAGGCTGGCAGCATTCCTGAAGCCACTCAATCAACTCTTTGGCAAATGTAAGTTTCTCGGCATTACTAGGATTTTCTTCCAAATATGTTTCAAACGAATCAAATACAGGCCTGAGAGTTGCAGGATCGACTCGAAGGTAAATTAAAAGTCAAGAAGTCGGGCAGCATACATGCAAGCACGTAAAGTGCAAATTCTAACGCGGCCAGTACACGGTTATGTACTGTACTGGATGTTCTCGTTCGCGCGGACCGCGAGGCCGGTATCGCAGACGACGATAAATTACCTCGACCGGCTGAATGCGGTCATCACGGCTGCCTTCCCGAATATTACGTTTAATGCCTAAGCTGGGTACGTCGACTATCTGTTGCCGAACGCGCAGGAGGCGTACTGGTCGACGACCTTGGCCAGACTGGAGGAGACCGAGCAATCTTTTCCCGAACCCTCAGAATGTCTCTGAGTAGGAGATCGGAGGACAGAATTGGATGGCATTCGAGAAGGATGCTAGAGAAGCAGGAATAGGGCTTGAGAATCGACAGCTGGGAAAAGAAAAACACAATACCTCGTGTCTCGCAGAATGTTTGGCATCTAAATGATACTACTCCACCTGAGAGTATAATTCCATATCTAGCTACAGTTTGTAATAATGTCTCAACAGTCAAAGTCTCAGAAAAGAACTGTTGAGTCAATCATCAGTCAGTTCAATTATCGTTGAAGCCTTGTTCTACATAGGCGCGAATGTCACCGGTGTTGTCCCCACCAAAGGCCGCCGGTGGGTGTGGGTGAAAATATATACAAATGACTCCGTTCACTCCTGGCCATCATCCAATATCATCACACCGGGAAATTGAATATCTCCGGGAAATGCGCATCCATACCCAGCATCTCATCGACGTGCTGCGACTGGATCGACCTTTGTCTTAGCCCAAGAGAACGATCGAAGTTGGCTGGAAATAAAAGACTTACCAGATTCAAATGATCCGGCGACACATCTGAGTAGTCAATGTTCGCATCGCTGTTAGTCTTCAGCAGCATGTGAAAGCTCATTGGCGTAGCGGGCGCGGTGTCCCTGTTCGAGGCGCTCGAGTCACTGCCGTGGGGCGTTGGGAGGGAGTTCATATCGTAGGACGTGTCTAGAAGAACAATAAATAGATCAGCGCCATGACACACCAGAATTTGCTATGAGTAGGCGCACCAGTCCTCGAATAACTCAAATTGTGCTGCGCAGTCGGACTCGAGTTCGGGAGGTGGAGCGTTTCCGGCATCATGGCAGGCCCCGTCTGGCTGGCGTGCACCTTGCCCAGCACCACGCGCAACACCTGACTGGCCTTGCGCGCCTCCTGTGACGTATCGCTCAGCTGGGTCCAGATGGCGTACGACTCGTACAGCGCCGGGATGATCTGTTGCCTGCGATCCTCTTCGTCACAAGTTCTCTCTACATTCCCGGACGCCTCGGCCGTCAAGTCGTACTCGAGCTCCAAACAGAGCAGAGTCGTGGCGAGAAAGAAGTTACTCTTCACCAAAGACGAGACCTTCCACCGATCGTTATACAAGCGGCCGCCCATTTGTGTTTCCTCATGTAAGATCCGCTGATAGCCCAGCGTCTGCAACGCGGCTTCGACACACGCCCACCGCGAGTAGGCGTACCGCGCATCAGTCCGGCCCAATGGCATGTACCGGTAGTGTAGGGTACACTTGGCCTTCTGAAGTAGCAGTGCGATGTAGATACGGCGGATGATGGTATCAGGAGTGTCCCTGAGTGACTCGCTGATGGGGCGGATGTGCAGCGTGGTCGGCAGGGAGGCGTACGTCGTGGCGAGGGTCTTGTCAGCGCTCATGACATCAGCGTAGGATGGTGGCCAGGGCGAGGTTGTCATGTCAGATATGTTGATATAGACAGCGACGATCGTGTTCTTTCCCACGATGTACTGGACGGATGTTTGGAATGTGTCGGGCCGGGCGGGCGGTAAAGCGGTCATGGACTCCTCCAGGTCGTCCTCGAGCAGATTGCGCGGTTCGGCCGCATCGCATTGTTTCTCACGGATCATTCTGGGCAGACCCACCTGCGCCGAAGCCAGGGCGTCGAACTGGAAGATAAGGGCCCACGTTCTGCGCCTCATCTCACCCTGGAACACGCTGATGTGGGGGAAGTGGCTCGCGTCGCGATGGTATCCCATGCGCAGCGCCAACCGTACAATGACGCCAAGTAGAATCCATGTCTCGATCTGCGTATCCTCGCTGCGGAGATATTCTACGTGGAGGTAGAGCAGAAGTGTTTCAATGGTGTATGGGACACATTTAGTGTACCCCCCAAGAGCCATACATTGCATCAGCTTCTCGCGGTAGATCTGGACTAGGCGCTTGGATGCCGGGAGCATGGGAATAGGATCTCGTCGATAGGCTGCGGCCAGACACATGACGCCAAACAACATACCCAGCCACATGGTTGGGGTTGCCAGGGGGCTATCCCAGAACCTTTCGTACTGTTTCAGACGGTCAGTACGATGAACAATACCTCGGTTATCAGTCCCAGGTCGACGGCGACGGGACCAAACATACTTCCTTGAGAAAGGTTGGGCTGTGTACGATAACTATTCCGATCAGTATATTTACTACCTTGATGGTGTGGTCAAAATACAGGTAACGGATACGTACTTGGGGCGATCGCCTTGTGCGACAAGTACTCGGCCACCAGCCTATCGAGCATGGGGCGTGGTGGGATAGCGGCCAGGATCTCTTGCTTGGTTGCAGGCAAGTACTGTGAGAACAGTAACTCTGGAGGATCTCCCTCGGGAACTGGAGGAGCAAACTCCTGGTATCCGGCATGGTCGGGCTCATCTTGGAAGTAGTCCTTGAGCTCCGCTATCTGTGGTATCATCTTCGTCAGCGATTTTGAAGGGCTCCCCTTTCAGAACACAATGACATCAAGTAAGAAGGCATGACGTACCCCATCCAGGATAGCTGTCCAGTGCGTGCTCTCGACATACGTTGTCTTGGTGGCCCCCACACTCATCCGACCAAATCGATCCGAGAGCCGAGAGGGGTCTGGTGTCCCCGGCGGCCCCTCAGGTTCGGAGGATGACGAGGACTCAACATCCATTCCGCCTCCTGTCGAGGGAGCCCCGGATATCTGCTCAGGCGGAGCTCCTGGTTTCACGGACGCGGATGATTCCAGGGAACTCATCAGCGACGTGACCAAGCGTTCCAGCTGTCCAAGTCGATCGGGGATGCTTGCAGGCCATGCACCACCAGGGCCGCCTGGTGCACTACTGCCTTGGGCCGAATCCATCCGCTGCGAGGATGTCGCAGCAGCGGCGGGACGATTAACATAGGTGCACGACAGCGAGAGGCCGCGACTGACGCAGGTGCCGCATGGCTGTGCGCGATCGCATCGTAGCCTGTTGCGCTGTGAGTGGGATAAGGAGGATAAGGATTGGACCAATGAGGGTGAAGCTTACTTTCTCCTCCGGCAAAGATTGCAGGATAGCTGGGGTTTGTCTCGACGTCGACTGGCCCACGACCGTTCATCAGTCTGCTGGCCGGAGCGTTCCTCGGGCATGACTAAGCACAAGAGTGGGGAGGGCGCAGAGGGAGAGCAGAGATGGGTGATGGCTTTCTTAACGAGCAACTCTGCTCATCTTTCTGCATGTGCGGTACTGATGTTAGGAGTCCATGTCTATCTCGATTATTGGGCGAGCTGGCGTGGATGAAGCTTGCTAGAGTAGCCGGTGCAATGACGAGGCAAAACTTCGCGGAGCATTGCTGCCGACATCCGATGGTCCGCAACTCTATTATTCCGGTTGTCGGCCAGATTGGTCCCCGGGCCATCCCTAACCCTAACATACACCGATTTCCAGGCTGCCATCATTTATTGTTGCCCTGGGAAAATCATAAATGACCGTGTCTCCCAGCCATCGTATCACTTTGCACGAGGATCCTCGCTCGCTATGAGTGGCAGAAACCAGAAGCCAATGCGAGATCATAGCTTCTCTTTGTCCCTGGGGAAGTAAAAGACTGAACCTGGCCTCAGAGCTCTTGGCGCCAGATTCACTTCCACCCTTCGTGGATCTGCGCGTACGATTACCGGGTCTCGCATTGGTTCTTACGGTCTAGCAGTGACACCGTAACGAGATACATTTACACCCAGACCGTACGCGTACACAGCGCGACTACGGAGATTATCCCGACCCGCGCGCCATGTCCGCCCCGATCCTCCGATCCTCCGCTCCGTTCGTCGCCCCCAGGTCCCTCCGCCGCTGATGCCCCGCCAATAACTGACGATCGTCCCTGGCCTGGTCTGTATTTGTCCTCTCGACGCTTCTCTCATGGCTCCTCCTGGTTCCTCCTTCCTTCACGGACCACCCGTCGAATGATTGGCCGAGCGCTGGGTTAAGAATGGGACTGCCTGACTTCTTCCCCTTCGAACCTATCTCCCCACCCACCTTCCTGCTTGACAGCTCAAGGCTCAGGTGCGACCATCACTGGCTCGCGCAACGCATCTACCCCATCTGTGTCAGCTACGACTCTCACAACACCACCTCACCTCAACATCTCGAGTTCCTCGTCACAAGCTTCCAGCTCCAACACTCTCCCGGTTCTTTGCAATCAACCGCCAAGATGCCGACCAACCACGCTGCCTACCAGCCTGCACAAAAGGCTACCGCGCTCACCGTCAAAGAGCCCCCCTACACGCCCGCGACAAGCGACTCCATTGTCGTCAAGACCGGCGCCGTCGCTATCAACCCCATCGACTGGCTGATACATCGCGTTCACCTACCTCAAGTACCCTTTCGTGCTGGGCTCCGATGTGGCCGGTGAGGTCGTCGAGGTGGGCAAGAAGGTCGAAAACCGGTTCCAGGTGGGTGACCGTGTCGTCTTCTTTTCCAATGCCATCGACAAGGACGTCAACGACCCCGCCCAGGGCGCATTCCAGGAGTACGTAAAAGTCAACCCGGACCTCGTTGCACACATCCCATCCAGCAGTGATTATTTGCACGCGTCCGTCATCCCACTGGGCATTGCGACTGCGGCTGCTGGTCTGTTCAACCCTGAGACTCTCAATCTCCAGCACCCGACCGAGCCCCGTCGCCTCTCCACTGGTAAGACCGTCATCGTGTGGGGTGGCTCGACCAGCGTGGGTTGCAACGCGATCCAGCTCGCCGTCGCGGCCGGCTACGAGGTCTTCACCACCGCCTCCCCCAAGAACTTCGACTACCTGAAGAAGCTGGGTGCGAGCCAGGTCTTCGACTACAACTCCCCCACCGTCGCGCAGGACATAATCAAAGCGCTGAAGGGCCGCACTACCGCAGGCGCGCTCTCCATCGGCCGCGGCGCCGCAGAGCACTGCATGATGGTCTTTGACAAGTCACATAGCACCAACAAGTTTGTGTCCATGGCGACGTTCCCCCTCCCTGAGAAAGAGCCGCAGAGCCTCGCCATGCTGCGCACTATGGTCTTCTTCGTCAGCTGGCTCATCAGCTACAAGTTCAAGGGCATGGTCAAGGGCATCAAGAGCACCATGTACTCCGCGTCCAGCATCGATGGCAACGGCCTCGGCAAGGTCATCTTCCACGACTTCTTGCCTAAGGCGCTCGAGGCAGGTACGTTTGTCCCAGCACCTGAGCCGGAGGTTGTCGGCACGGGAGTCGAGAGCATCCAGAAGGCGCTCGATGCACAGAAGAAGGGTGTGTCCGCGAAGAAGATCGTGGTAGAGTTTTGAGTGAACAGAAGCGGTGAGGGTCAAAACTTTATTAATGAATTATTTTACAAAAACTGTTTTTTTATTTACATTAAATATCTACTTCCTCAATTTGCGATACTTCGAACTTCGTTTGAGGGAAAAATGTCATTTACGAAAGTACTATCAGATACCTTCTTGACAGTGGAGGGTATTTCAGAACGTGAAACATCTATGTGCATCTTCCTGTTCATCTGACCATGACGAATGCCGCGCCTTAGGGGCTGGCTTATACGTGATCAAAGGAGCTAAGCTAAGGAGAAAAATGAAGGTCTTGATATGCATCCAACCTAAAACGACAATGGGGTACATAGATGAGGTGCCCTAAATAGGTAGTATCTAACAGTCTGCATCACTTCAGCTAGAATCCATTAGAGCGAAACAACGAATGCTGTATCCGGTAATTGGGAACGACAATAGGCATACTACTCGGTGCTGCTTTTCCGGCTTTTTGATTAAAATGGTATGAGCTACTGTAGCGGTCAAGAATCTAGCTGTGCTTACGAACGCTCCAGTGCTGATCCATTCTTCGTTCATCAGATCCCATATGTGCTTGTACGGGCCTTATGTGGTGTGGAAATGTAGCGGGCCGCTTCGTTGGAATGCTGCAAAGCAAACAGCGCCCTGTACGCCAAAGCCTGGAAACAGCTGACAATGAAGCCTCCTCTGGTGCGACAGAAGTTCACCCGCGCCGCGACCTCACAGGAACCTTCTGCGTACGAGTCGAGGTTGTACGCGTTCACAGCCACCGTTGTAATAATGATGTCAAAAACATAGAAGCCCGAACCGATTGATGTACACATGTAATGCCATTCTCTTTCCATGGAAAACCCGAGCACAACAAACCCAGTCACCAAGAATGGCTTCGAGACATAGATCAGTCGTACCTCAGGTTCAAAGTGTCCATGATACATCTTCATATGTCGTGGAGCCAGTGACCTGCATTTAGTCACCGGAGACAAATGGAAATATATCTGCTATTCATGAATGTCCCCGATAAGTATACCGAATGTGACGTTGAAACCCGCTGGAATTCAACATATCGAAATGTTGGATGTGATGATTGAAGGCGAAGGACCAAATTAATCGATTTCCGGCCATACAGACTGAGATTCCTGCCTTGACTGATGATGAATGGTTACGCCTATCTCAAGTCCACAAAGTACTTACCACATTCAATGAGCTGACGCTATTTATATCCGAGCAGAGACCACAGATCAGCCTCGCTGTTTGCCTGTTTCGCTTGACTATGAAGTTCATGACTTATTACCCTCTGACCAGGTTTCGAGTCTCAAGGAGTCTTCGAAGGTTGACATTATGCTTGCATTGAAGGAGGGCCCGAAGAAATACAAGAAATATTACACATTTATGGATGAATCATACGCATATTATACTGCGGCAATCTCCTATTGAAAGCTATCCGCGATAATCACTATCAAAAATATCCCCTTACAGAGAGCGAATCACCGGGGTCCAGAATATCTCAGCGATCTACATCGGACATCAAACGCAGCAATGTGGAATCTTGTGAAAACTACTATGCGCTAGAGTGGAAGAACTTGAGCACTAGAAGGGGTTGGTTGGAGTCTGCAACCTTTGTTGTTAAACAAACGTGTTGCAGTCCAAGAGGGATTGACGAGGACTATTTATGTACAAGCTCAATGCCTAACAAACTGCTATCCTGCTCTACTGAATTTTATCATTTTGTCTATAGCTTATCTTCAGAAGTGAAGATAAAGGTGCGCTGATATCTTTTATCAGCGATAATAAAATGTAATCATTCAAGTAACTTGTTTTGAGTAGGAGGAAGCGATATATCGCTCATCAACAACCCGTAGAGGCTACTCAGACCAGATAGTCTCTGATAAGAGATCTTGAACACCGGCCGACGGGCCGTCGACCTAGACCGATGGTGCGACTAATATGTCCCTGAGTCAAATACTAATGTCTCTAATATTGATAGATATTGGGGCTCTGACACTTATCTATCATGATGCGCACAAACACTTTGCTGAGGCGACGGCCCGTCGGCCTGCCGTAGTTAGTGTCAAGTTGTCTGGGATAGATTGCCTGACCTTGATGTGACCTTCAGAGCATGCATACATACTATCTTCATTAGGCGTAGACAGTTGTCATTTCAACAGAATCTTGAATGCTCAACCGCTGTAGCCACCAACCATGCCTCTACCTTCAGATACTGATCAATATTTCGATAGCCATCGCGTCAGTGTGATTGATACGACGACCCGAACTGGCTTTGCACTTGCTGGCGTTTACACAAGGAGGAACTACTTCAAATGGCTGCGGCTGCAAGGGACTTTTCGGCAATTCAGCCTCGGAGGTTGGGGTCGAGAGATTATTCAAATCCAGGAGATAGTCGATGAAGGCGGATACAATGAGATCTTGACGTTGATGAATGATATCTATTCAGTATAGACATAATATAGACATTAGTGAACAGCCCTAGATTAAATATTGTGTCAAGTTGTATTGCGCGGCGAATTGAGCTCGACTTGGATTGAGCGAGTAAACCAAAAGTCCTCCAAGGATTTTCATCACAATTGATCCATCAGAGTTGCCAAGGCCAACCACATTTAAAAAGGGAAATTGTATATCCCATCCGATCTCGCAAGTCGTCGCACCAACGGCTGTCACGAAATTTGATCTCAAGCATAAAGAGAAATATGTTACATCTCGAAATGTGCTTACTACGGTCCGATCTTGGAGCCAAGTGCATGTGACAGCGTTTATCAGGACGAAACTGCAAGGGAACGATTGCCATTGCAAAATTGGTACCTGCTGGACCAAGTCATATTTTCCCTCACACAATACGAAACAGTAATGTTAATATGATATATGGCTTATTTTCTATAAATTACCTTTGTAGTGGTGTTGGTATTAGGTACACTGCTGCCGCAGTCGGGCTCAACGCACCATACTCCCGCCATCAATGCATGCCATTGGTTTAAATGCATGTCCCCGCGTGGCTTGATTTCAAAAGTAGTCGCAAATCGACACCAGCGCCTGCTTGATAGGTTTCGTACGACAATAGCTAATTATTGATCTCAGCCGGAACCCTAATACGCTTTTTATTCTCTGACAATATCGTTGCGTAGAAATGTGAACATTATGGCCGCCAACCGATCTCTATGTCGAAATGTCCATTTCTACAACTCCTTGTGTCCCGATGATGTTTTCGGTGGGCTTACATTGAATCCGTCTGTTACAGAATGAATATTTCTCTTTATGCTTGAGATCCTCATTGTTGCGTCTGGTACATATAGAGTATCCTTGCGAGGTACCGGGGAAATCGTGACGCGATTCGACAAGCCCCTTAGACCGGGCCAGTATGATATAAGCTCCGACTCGCCTGAAGGTAAACTTTCCTTTGGATCAGTCAGTATTTGCAAATTACTGACCTTGAGACAGGGACAATTTCTATTACAGATGAGCAGTGCATAACACGGGCATACTCAGGCACAGAGTCAGCTAGACAAAGAGGATTTCCGGGACAAAGTGCGCGCTAGAGAAGGAAAGTGTGTAATAACTGGTATCGTCAACCTCGACGCCGAAGATGACTTTTGGGTTGGCTTCGAGTCTGCCCACGTCTTTCTACTCTCCCATAGAGGACTGTTCTTCGCTGAAGGATTTCCTCGGGTGATTACAGATAGAAATAGAAATGAAGCGCGTGACTCAGGAATCAACTCTTGTCAGAATGGATTACTTATGACCACCTGCATCCATCAGCACTTTGACGAGTTTGGTTCTCGATCAATCCGGATGACAATTACACGATAGTATGTCTCCGTCCGGATATTTCCATGTGGATGGGAGGATACTAGATCCTGTGTGTCGAGCTCCGAACGATGAACAAACGGGATGAGCTCAGTGTGTGCAGTAGTATGAGTCATATTGTAATACATATTACCATATATGAGATGATATGAGTTTAGACGAACCCATATGATATGATACCATATGGTCTTTGGTGATATGACGATATATGACCATATAAGACTAGAGACCCTTAACCTTATCGGAGGTTCAACATTACGATAACCTTGATTTGTATGGCTCTGGAGATGAACAAGCCTCACATTGGGACATTCAGATTATATATCAACGTGATTATCAATCTCACCAACCCACATTCATAACAATCCAAATACCGAAATTTGCAAAAATGACTTCGCTCCCAACTTGACGGCGAGTTATTGGAGATCCCCGATTCACCTATTGATCAATTACCGTCGTCTCTGTCTCAGGTTATGTCAACAGCTACGGCTACGAAACGCTACGAAACCCAGGCGGTATTCTAAAGTTTGGCTCCATACGCCTGTAGGTCGCAATGACGTTATTCTCAACAAAGAGGGTAAATCGATCTGGCTGTAACTATTGCGCAACAGAATATCGAGAATCCGGCGGAACAACCGTCATCGCAAATCACTTGAAAGAGCGTCACAATGTCAACTTATCTTCTGCTCAAGAAGCTCGAACTACATTTATCGCCGAGGCCTTTAAGATCGCTCAACAAGCTCCTGGGTTCAACCGTCGCCGCCTCTCTGGATGTGAATTGGACCCCGCTGTCGTCGAGCAACTATACGTGAGATGGATTACTACCTGTGGCATCTCATTTCGCATGGCCACATTGCCAGAGTTTAGAACCCTGCTTCATTATTGAATCCTGAGATTAATAATTGGCTGCCTAATTCTATTACAACAATACGAGCCTGGACATTACGGAATTACCAAGCTCAAAAGGAACTTATCAAAAGTGAAATACAACTGGCGCCCTCGAAGATTCACTTTACAGTAGATATTTTGACTTCCCCAAATTCTCTTGCGATTCTCGGAATAATTTCACACTATATATCGGAGTCAGGCCGACTACAGCAGTTCGTTCTAGCCATAAAAGAGCTAGATGGCAAGCATTCAGGGGATAATCTAGCTGGTTGCATAATGACTGTCATCAACGATTATGGCATTGCTACAAAAGTTGGATATTTTATGATGGATAATGCAAGCAACAACGATTTGTCGGAAAAGCATTGGCAAGATTTGCAAAAGATGCAGGACTTCTTTATTTTTTCATGATGCCACATTGGCAGCAGAAGGACGTAGCGCTACTATTGACCGAGTACTACCAACAATGGACTTCTTAACAATTTGAGACAGAAAAGTGTACCTATATTAATCCTTTTATGAGTCCTTGCTGCAACTTTGGTTGGACGAAGTTGGATAAATACTATAGTTTGACGTTGAGATCACCAGTGTATATTGCAGCGTTAGTACTCTCGCCGCAATGGAAATGGGATTACATTGACAGCAACTGGCCCAAAGAGTGGCATGACCCTGCATGTCAAATGCTCCACTTCTGGCTTGAGGAATACAAGTCCACAGCAATCTCAGTTCCTACCCAGTCCTCAGAATCAGCTAGTCGGGCACAGAACACATTCCAGGAGTGGGCCGAGAAGAAAAAAGCCTCTAGCCTTGAGCAAGATGAATATACAAGGTATCTGCTTGCTCCTGTCTTGCCTGAGGTCACAGATCCGAAAACTTGGTGGTTAGTACCCACCCAAAGGAAGTCCTATCCAGCACTCTCGATCGTGGCGTTAGATGTTTTGTCGATTCCTGCGATGTCTGCAGAACCGGAGCGCTTGTTTTCAAGCGCAAAACTTACAATTACGGACCGCAGGAATCGACTAGGGATCGATACCATTGAGGCAATTGAGTGTCTAAAATCGTCGTTAAGTAAAGATGGCACTGTGGCTTTTGCTGATAGTGCTGTTGATATGCGCTGGTCTGGCAGTAACGAAGAGCGTATTTGAGTCCGGCGACTCCGTAAATTTTGGTTTGTTGGACCGAGGTTATTTGTGGGTGACTTTATTTTCTTTCTATCTTTCGTCTTGTTGTGAGCGTCTTTTGTTTAGGAGGCTTATGCCTTTGCCTTTTCTTGAGCTATTGTTCCTGAAGTAATATATAACAGTGGTGTATTTTTGACTATCAAAATTGTGGATCACGTTATTCATATGGTCATATATATTACCATATATGATATCATACGATATCAGTCTCATATTATATGACTTTGTGTAAACTCAAATAATATACGTATTGGTTTTGACAGATGTAATATCACACTACTGCACACACTGGATGAGCTTCTCCGATGGCATTTCCGTCAGTCAGTTTTAGTCAACATGAGAGGAGCGGGTGAGCCATTCTTCGAAATATTTCCGGGACGGGTCTGATATGGTAAGCGAGATACTCAGCGGGCCAGAACCAGCGAAAATGATGGAAGCTGAACTATTCTTACGGTTGAACGAATCCTCCTTGCAATAAAGTTTGTCCTAGTGACATGGGCTCTGTGGCCCCTAATGGCAAATGAAATTCGGCTCTCTCACTCTTATCATGTCCCCTGATCTTCCAGTTATTGATATTGAGAAGCCGAAGTAGTATCCAATCCGGTTGCTTGAGGATCAACGATGGAAAGTATCACAATTATTTGTTTAACATGTGGAATCAATTAATCGCGACACACCGCCATCCACTTGCAATCCATCGGATAGACGATAAGTCCCGAATCAATTTCTGCAAAACACAAATCTACTACAGTACGTTCAAATCCATGCCAATCAGTCCGTGAGGTTGTATTTTTCAGCCATGTCGCTTTCGCAATGGAGATTCAAGGGGCAACTACCAACCATACCTCTTTGGGACTAGCGTAAGTATACATGATTTCCTTTATTTATGCTCATACCCTTAGCTTGCCATGCGCATCCCCAACGCTCATGGGTACCCTGATGACGTGCTACTCTGCCAAGGGCAAGGGTTCGCTAATGGGTCCTACCCTGCTCACGTTTTGCAACGGCCCGGCAAGTCCACTACTGGTTGCCCCCTGCAAAGCCACTAAATATATGTTACGATGTCAAAGTAACGGTTGACATAATAAGGCTGAAAGAGTAATAATAGCTTACTGCAGCCAAGGAGCTGCTCGATAAGAGAGCAACGATAAGGATATCTTAGCTAACGTCACATCGCAAACCTCAAGGAAGGGCCAGACCCGCTTCGTGGTTCATCTGATCAATCAAGCTTTGCCATCATCTCGTCTATAACAGTGCTGAGAACTAGTCTGACAGTTGCTGGACAGTGAATACAGAAAGCTTGCTTAGGCCCAGCTCGTTGATATGGCACAATCTTCGTATTCTAGAACGTTTGTGCGTTTCGGGCGAAAATATCACGACACGTAAATTTGCATCCACATAATCTTCTAATCTTAGACGATGATGGCGCCACTAGTGCTACTAACGACCGGTTTCCAGTCAATTATCTACAGTGCGAAGTAGTGAACAATCAAGTGTCTTGCAAGGGTAGGTTCCGAAAGAATCAATCATGAGATTGTCAGATACTGTACCGCGAGCTAACAAAGTCCTCTGCGTCAAGATCCGCAGGCCGTCAGTGTGCGCATTTGCGAAATAGCAATGAGAATTCGAATTTCTTTCACATTCATTGGGCCCCTGAATGCTGAGATGGAAAAGTTCAACGGGCTGACTTTGCAATTTTTGCTGTCTGGGGTCTATATATGCTGATTCATCTTGCAACTTTTATGCCGAAATGTCGTGATACGGCCTTCCCCTGCCAGCTCTAACCTGTATCTGGAACATGTCACTATCAGCTGCCTTAAATGACGCGCGTATCCTACATGTTCTCGGGGAGGCTATCATCCGAAATATAAAAGAGCTGCACATCTCTTAGTGTGAATTGTCGCCAAGGCTTTACTATTAGTGCTAAGATGGCCATCGACAAGGAAGTCGACATTATCGACCCATCTGACGACCAAAACTATATCCAGGTTCCGGGTTCAAAGTCTCGTCAGCCTGCCGTCGAGGAGTCCAATATTGCCGTACCGCAGTCAATGCAGAACCCTCACTAAGGTACAAAAAGTACTTCGATTTATATGGGATACGTTTGGAAAGGAACGAGAGGAACGAATATATGTCCAGCGGATCGATAGATATATATTTCTGTATTCCTTGCTGTCAGACTGGATTAAATATCTAGATCAGGCTAACGTCAACAATGCCTATGTTTCAGGTATGCGGGAGGATGTACGTTCTTGCACTCATTCTTTCATAGCAAATTATAGAGCTCAATTAACTGAGTCAGATGCATATGTATGGCCAAGAACGTAACCTTCTCACAACCTTTTTCAACATCGGGTATCTCACTGGTGCAGTACCAACAGGGCTCCAAGCAACTACACGACTTACACGAGTTGATACACTTAGTGTATTACACTAAACTAAATCATCTACACCAGAGCGTTTCTGACTAATCCACTACATACATTTAGACGTCCAGTGTACGTGGATTTAGTGTATTCAGTGTACTTGTTCGCGATAAGATAAGGCTATGAGAAGTTGATAAAATTGGGGTTGG
>JAJLTP010000173.1:0-22918 GCA_030568275.1 Lipomyces orientalis | reverse complement strand
GGGGGGGGCGGGCGGGAAAAGGGAGAAGTCCGGCTGGCTTGTGCTGGCCCGGGCTGGGCTGGGATTGTGTGTACATATCGGCAAAGGGCTCTTGCCTGAGTCCTCGCTGCCTGCCTGCCTGCTTGCCTGACTTGACGTCCCGGCCGCCCCGGTGCCCTGTTTTGCCTTTGCCCGCCTTTTGCGTCCCTTTTCTCTTCACACACTCTCGGTCCACACCGCTCCTTCCATTCCTCGTCCATTCCCCACCATCATCTCCTCCGCGCATCCAACGCAGTCTGCCATCCATCCATCAATCCATCATCGATCCATCCATCTACATATCTGCATCACGGCACGCCGTCCTACTCTTAATTCCCGGCCAAGCCACCGTCAGCAAGGTCTGCGTTTAGTCCCCCCCTCCGACCTGGCGTACTACGTTCTGGCGTCTTTCCCTTCTCGGCCATTCTCATTCCCTCCGCCATTCTACTCTCTTTTCTTTCTGCACTCTCCCACTGGCAGCTAAACCCCCTACCGCCGAACTGATCGTCCGTCCCGAGTTCAGTTTAGCTTCTCTGCTTTCGCTTTCTTGTATGCTATCCCCTTGTGCCAAGTCACCAGTCTATTTTCACGGGGCCTGTCCATCCGCTTGCTCCTACTGAGACCGAGTTCTAACGTCTATCCGTCACAGAGCACTCTTACGTTGTCGCCGTCCCATTGCTGCCGGTTGCTGGTTTACGATCACTGCGTTTATATCCCGCTCAATACTTATCTCCCCTTGCAACTCACCGGCGGTCATCACATTCCAAGCGATCGACAATCATCGATTCGCAAATCAATTGTGTCGGCTCTAACTACTCTTTGTTCACAATTTGGCTCTCTCTAAAGGGACCGTCCGGTCTGGCATTTTTTTGGGGTTGTCTTTTCTAACCGCCGGAGCACGCACCTGCATCACGACAATTTTTCACTTTCAATCCACGCCTGGCGCTTTGACGCCTACAACAACACCAACCCTACGAATCTGTCACAATGAGCTACCAGCGTGCTATCATCCCACCAACACAGCGTATTAACGAGCTGCTCGAGGCGCTCAAGCAGGAATTTGAGACTGTCACAAACGAAGCTAGTCTTTACCGAATGCACAAGGATGATTTCGACCACAAATGTACGTCATTTTCTTTTGCTTTTATCTGCTTTATTATTTAATTTTACCCCCGGGCGGGTTTGTACACGGCGGCAGGTGTGGACCGCGGGCGTGACTAAGAGGTCGGTGTGGTGGCCAATGGATTGCGCCGCCCGGTAGTCGCTTACAGCCGTGAACGGGCTCTGCCTATACCACTCAGTTCCGCGCGGGCCGACGGGCGGCAGCTCATTAGTGCCAAATTGGATGGAGGATCGTCCGATGCAGACAGACTGCTTGAGTACGGTGATGCGTATCATTCATCATTCATCGTGCATCGTGCGATCCGGCCTCGTCTGGGCGTTGCTGGGGCCTGTCGTGCTGGCGAGTGCTTGAGGCGCGCATATGGCTGGACACCCGCCGCATCCGCCTTCGCCTCTCCAAGTGTGCGCGTTCGCTCCAACCGGTCCTGCACCCCTGACTGCGCGCCGCACTAACGGAATTTCCACGCCCTTACCCTGGAAATGGCCCAACCCAACAACAACCGCCCCCCCCCCTTTTAATCCTTTAGTTTTGTCTATATATTTCATTATTTCCTGGATCACTGGCTAACGTGTTCAGACAATCAACAAGCTGCTGAAATGCAACAAATTCGGCAAAACGTCTACGAGCTTGAAATCAACCACCGCAAAATGAAGGACCAGTATGACGCCATTTCCGTTCCTCTAACACTAAAGGTTATGTGCTGACTATTTTAGTTACGAGGATGAGATTTCTCGATTGAAGCGCGAGCTTGAAACTCGGGGCGCCCATGTTCCTGCTGCTCTTCCCCCGGCCCAAGGTGCTTCCGTTCCACCGCCGGGCTCCCAAGTTCCGCCTCCTTCACTTGGCCATTCGTCGTCTAGTGTATTCCAGGGAATCATGTCTGGCCAGTCAGGACCCACTGGTCCGTCTCTTGCGCCTCCCCAAGAAAACAATATGCACCAGCAGCAGCAGCAACAGCCACAGCAACAACCGCCTCCTCAACAAGGTCCGCCCCCTGGTCTCCAGCCAGGTATTGGACAAGTCCCACAGCAGATTCCACCACAGGCACAGGCACAGCAGCAGCAGCAGCCATACGGCTCTTCTGGATACCTCAATGGCTATCACAACGCCCCTGTCGCTACCACGCCTCAGATGAACCAGAACAGGGCAGTGGCCGAGACCCGATCATCACCACATATTACCCGGGCAAGCCCAGGACCGCCACTTGGTAATAATCTGGCAGACCTTGACTTTGATCGTGTGCCGAACGAGTTCAAGAAGCAGGCTAATGACTGGTTTGTTATCTACAATGATCGTGCGCCGCGCATTCTGGACGTCGATCTTTTGCACACTCTCGAGCACCACTCGGTAGTGTGCTGCGTGCGGTTTAGCGCTGATGGCAAGTACGTCGCGACTGGATGCAATCGGTCGGCCCAGATTTTCGATGTTCAGAACGGACAGAAGATATGCCATTTACAGGACGAGTCCGTTGAGCGCGAAGGCGATCTGTACATTCGAAGTGTGTGTTTCAGTCCGGACGGACGGTATCTCGCTACCGGTGCGGAGGACAAGCAGATTAGAGTGTGGGATATCAAGACCAAGACGATCAGACATCTTTTTAGCGGACATGAGCAGGATATTTATTCTCTTGATTTTGCGCGCAATGGCCGCCATATCGCGTCTGGTAGCGGAGATCGTACTGTTCGTGTTTGGGATATGGAGACCGGTCAGTGCGTTTTGACACTGAGTATTGAAGACGGCGTCACTACCGTTGCGTTCTCCCCTGACGGCCGATTTGTCGCGGCTGGGTCATTGGACAAGAGTGTTCGAGTCTGGGATGCCACCACTGGCTTCTTAGTCGAACGGCTTGAAGCGCCTGATGGCCACAAGGACTCAGTATACAGTGTTGCGTTTGCGCCAAATGGCAAGGATCTCGTCTCGGGCTCACTGGACAAGACGATTAAGCTTTGGGAGCTGCAATCCGCACGCGGGCTTTCGGGCTCACATAAAGGTGGCGTTTGTGTGAAGACATTTACGGGTCACAAGGACTTTGTTCTCAGTGTCGCACTCACTCCGGACGGACAGTGGGTGCTCTCTGGATCGAAGGATCGGGGTGTGCAGTTCTGGGATCCCAGGACCGCGCAGGCGCAGCTGATGTTGCAGGGACACCGAAATTCCGTGATATCGGTAGCGCCGAGCCCGGCGAGCAAACTATTTGCTACCGGCAGCGGAGACTGCCGGGCGCGAATTTGGCGGTACGTTGTTGCAAACCAGTAGATTATTTGTAAGTGTTATAAAAAATGTGAAGGTTTTTAGTGGATATATCGCAGCCTATGTATTTTATTTTGTACACTTTTGTCTTGTGTTTCTTTTCATTACAATGTTTTACTACTAATTTGTTCTATATCAAACCTTTGAGATACGTTTTTGACGTGACGCGTGCTGTACACCTATATTATTTTACTACTACTGTTGTTGTGTTGGATTGAAGCAACGGTCAACTGGTTTGATTAGTCTTGTTGAGATCGTGCTGTCAACAAGTGTGCAGCGGTTTTTATTTGTTTATTGGATTTTTGATCGAATAAAATGTATTTTATATAACAGAACAGGTTATGAGCAATTTGTGGGGTAAGCTCGCTTGCACGACGGGTCAGCGTGGTGACGTCTGCACGTATCTAGTAACCACGGGAATGGGCTGGAGGTTGACAGGAGAGCGCCAATTCCCAACTTAAAAACCAAAGACAGACCTACGCAGCCGATGGTCTGCGGCAAATGTCAAGATGTCAACGGTGGCTGAGACGAGTGCAATAGTCGTCGACCATTGTAATATCTCTTCCGTAGTCTGCTTCAACTGGAATTTAGCCGATCTGAACTACGGTGTAGTCCGCCAGTCTATTTACCCGGCTGCGGGGCGAAATGCTATGTACTCAGCTACTCACAGAATCACAAGCCTCCACGACTCACAAAAGCGCTCCACCATCACAAGTCTCGGCTAGCATTCAATGCTAATGCCACCGTCTCTGCAGTGACCTTCTCCGATTTGCCTGTCCACGTCTGCTGGTGCCATCTTCGGGCATCACCGCATTTGCCCGTCCGATCCGTCCTGCGTTAGCTTGCGCTCTCGCTCCGTCCAAATGCAGCATTCTCCCGCCGCGATTGCTGGCAACGGGCAGCGCCAGCAGCCCCACCATAACCCCGCAGTTCCGCTACTATCAGGCATACCGCCCGGCGCGTCTGGATCCAGCATCTCTGGCATGCTGCCGCTTCCACCTGCGTCGATGTCCGCTGCGACCATGAACGGACTGTACCTGGCGACAGCAGACAGTGGAATGTCGATGGCCAACTTCTCGCAGCAGCATCAGCAGCAGCAGACCGAGCATTCAATTCCGCACCAGCCGCACCAACCCCAGCAATTCCATCTACCGCTCTCCAGTGCCCAGTTCCGACATCCACAGCCGCTTCAGCCGCCGCCTTCGCAGATCACACTGCAGCAACGGCATCATCCGTCTGATACGTCGCAGGCGAACCCGTCCCAGATCACTGACATGCAGGCGTCGAACTTGCCGCCACTGAATATTGGTAGTGTGCAGGCGAGCAGCGTGCCATCTGGATCCGGGTTCGACGCGTACGATATGCACTGGCCATCCACGAGTGGGCCGTCTACCGGATCTACTGCGCCGGCGACGACGTCCGCGAGCGGAATGCCGGTAATCCCGACCACGCAACCGAGCATGCATCACCACACGCACTCTGCTGGACCCAATCTGACGTCTTCTGCCAATCACCAAATGCCTCCAACTGAGTCCGGTATGTACGGTCACTACAGTCTCATGACTACGCCGTTCCCCCCCTCGGCGACTCCACCGCCGCAATCTCTGCACACCGCCGCTGCCGCCCACCAGCAATCGCAGCAGCAACAGACCGTGTTGCCACACTTCTCGGCTATTTCTCCGAGGCAGCAACCGCTCTCGTTATCGCACCCGGCGAGATTATCCTCGTCTGCCTTGTCGTCGCCTGTTGACGCTCCAGGGGCTGGAAATCCGAACACAGTCGCCCCGACGAGCGCGCCGTCAGGAAGCTCAGCTTATACTCCGTATGGCCATGACATAATGCGGGTGGGTATAAGCACGCCGGCAAGCTTGGCCTCGAGTACGGGCACTCCGAACACGCTGATTTCCAAGCTAAACGCGTACCACGGTATGCACGACTACTTCGACACCCCGGCACCACCTCACAACTCGCTCTCGGTCGGACCTACGTCTGCACCGGGATCGGCCGGGCTATCACAGCCGTCGAATTCGTCTTCGGCGTTTCCTTCCTCCCCGTCGGATTTGCATCACTACTCTACCCACCACCAATTTCCGCCCCGGCCACCCGTCACGACGTACTCTAGTTCTTCGTCGGTGGCCTCGGCCAGCTCGCTGTTTTCGACCGGCAGCTCGGCAAGCTCGCTAAGCACTGTGAGCTCGGGATCGTCGCCTGCAGATGTCACGACTTCGCTGGGCATGTTACCGCTAGACTCTGGCAAATACATGGCCGCTGCCGCTTCCGGCATGTTTCCGTCGCCTCCATCCTCCGGAGTGCTGCATCACGAACGCACAAGTTCTCTGTCTGTTGTCCCACCGTCGCAATCGCTTGCACCACTGCCGACCAATAATGTCCAACCTGGTCAGCAATTACAAACGCAGTTATCCCGTCCTGCGTCCCCGGACCGTAGGGCTTCGCTCCCATCTACATCGACGACCACTACACCAACCCAGTCGGGAACCACCCAGGATCCATTGGCAGCCAAGCGAATTGCCCTGCCACCTCGCCGGACAAGCAGACAATCGCCAACAAATTTCGACGACGGGACCGCGCCCCAGCTGGGATCAACCCAAGTCGACCATCTGATGCTCATCATCCAAACTCGAGAGAAACTCAAAAAAGAGCGCGAACGATCAATATCGGAGGCGTCAGCAAACGTGGCGGCGGCGTCGACGAACGCCAACGGATACCTCGCGTACGACGACGACGGACACCACCAGCCAAGCCAACGGACGGATAATCTGGGCTCGGTGCCCTTCTCCGGACAGCAGAGTGGCGTGATGGTGGGATTGACGACGAAGAGTGGAAAGACGGGAAAATATTCTTGTCCGGAGCCTGGATGCGGCAAGGTTTTTAATCAGAAGACGCATCTGGATATTCATGGCAGGAGTCATACCGGTTCGAGACCGTATGTGTGCGATGTGCCGAATTGTGGCAAGCGATTCTCTCAACGAGGCAATTTACGGGTACGGTGATTTTTTGGTTGAGGTTGTGCATTTTGACTTGTGCTGACAGTGCGATAGACCCATCGGAGAAGTCACACGGGCGAGAAACCGTACGTCTGCGAATTCTGCAACAAACGGTTCGCGCAGCGGGGGAACGTTCGCGCGCATCTCCTCATCCACGAAGACTACCGACCGTATGCGTGCAAGTTAGACGGTTGCAACAAGTCGTTCACGCAGCTGGGCAATCTCAAGGCCCACCAAAACAAGTTTCACTCTGACGCGCTGGAATTGCTGGCCGCCAAGTTCCAGCTTTATGTGTCGACTGATTACGGCGAGAGTGCGATTCCGGACGAGGATCGTGAGATGTTTTTTTACTTTGCCGAACTCTACCGGAATGCGAACAAAGGGATAAAGGGAAGGGGCAAGGACTCGAACCGGCTGGTTAAGGTTAGTCAGGATGGCGAGACAGTGCAGACAGGACGCGAGGATGGGTCGACTGTCACACCCACGCAGAACTTGTCGGTGGATTCTAGCGGCACGACGACTGGAGCAAGAAAGAAAAGTGTTGCGTCGGGGCTGGCGAGCACGGCGGCGGGGGGCCCAGGATCGCTCGATACGCTGCTCGCGCCAGAAACACCTGCAGTCTCGCAATCAGCGCCGCTGGCAAGTGCACCAGCTGGCCTAGAACATCTGCCCGATGCACCGGCGGTTCAGCGGTCGCAGCAAGTGCTGCCATCGTTTGATTTTGCCGCCGCCGCTGCGGCATTCACGCCCGGTGGTGGCATGAACATGAGTACGACACGACCGGTGCCAAGCGGGCAGCAGCAACATTCTCAACTGCTGCCGCTGCCGTTACACCATGCAACTGGGCCAAGCGGACCATCGGACGCGTTAGGCGGCCATGGCGGACCCTTTTATTAAAGCGCAGTTGAACAAAAAAAAGAGATGTACTATTAGGTGAAATATTGGCTTACGTATATGCACGTGTTTTACTACCTTTTCTTGGGATACAAAAATTTTTGGTGTCGTTCTGTTTGGTGGGTTTTTTTTGGGGGAAGGTATTTGATTGGAATGGTGAAGGCTCTATAGACGCGGTGTTGAATTGTGTTATTGTTTGTGATATCTGAAAAGTATGGATTTTATAAACGGATTATTCTTTTTTGGTTTGAACGATCCTGTTTGACCACGGTGCGAGCTTAGTCGAATTCGTCCAGTCGTAGTTTAGGTTTGTCGAGATGGGGCCCCTGAAAAATAGGAATCTCCTCGATGAGCAGTCGCTCCAGCTGACACCGGGGCACTCCACAGTCTAGGAATCGTACATACGCACAGAGAATGTCCACCCTCCGATCATGCGTATACTGAATCGCCAATATAACATCTCCGCACGTCTCCGCAGCCCGACATCTACGCTCACCAGATTCGTCGGCTTACCACGCTCGAACCGACGAACAATGACAATGTCCACCCACCACACCTCCCGACGGGCGCCCCGGTATCTGAGCACAAAGGAGCACTACATGCCGAGCCTATTCCCCAATGCGCCATTCATTGACACTCACTGCCATCTCCGCACAACACTGGACATGGCCGTGCAAAAGCACTGCGTTAGCGAGTCAGAAGTACCATCCGTGCAATCCATGACGTCAACTTTCTTCCCGCCGGAGGTCGAAGCTGTTGTTGACGTTTATTGTGACATTCCGATCAACAAGGAGTGGGAGGTCCTTGCTGACAAGGACGCGTGGGCGGCGAATGCGTGGGTCGGGGAGTATTATTTCACCATGGGGTGTCATCCTCACAGTGCCAAGTTCTATAACGATGCCGTCGAGGCTGAGATGGGGTGTGCATTGTCACACCCAAGATGCGTAGCGGTTGGCGAATGCGGGCTTGCAAGTACAACTATCTACCAAAATCCGTCGAGCATGGTTACTAATGTATGACAGGATTACAAGAAATCTCAATCGCCCCACGATGTCCAGCGCAAAGTGTTTGCTAGACAAATAGATCTCGCGGTGTCGCTTGACAAACCCCTCGTCGTGCACACCCGCGAAGCAGAGGCAGACACGATCGAAATTTTACGAGCTCATCTCCCACGCGAGCATCGAATGCACGTCCACTGTTTCACCGACTCGGTCGCCATGGCACAAACCCTTCTCTCTGAATTCCCGAACTGCGTGATCGGAATAACCGGCGTCATAACGTACCAGACTCTAGAAACCACGACAGAGCTGCTCAAGACGGGCGGCCGTGGACTGCTGGGGAGACTGGTGCTGGAAACAGACAGTCCATTTATGGTACCCTCGAATTGCCAGCGCAAGAAGAGACCGGTCTACGCGGTCTCGCATTCGGGAATGATTCCGTATACGGCTGTCAGGGTTGCGGAATTATTGTCGTCGTCGACTGCCCAGGGAGTTAGCGCCGAAGAAGTACTCGACATCACGCGAACGAATGCTAGACGGATCTACGGCCTTTAGATTGTATCTAGATATATTTGTATTATTTTAGAATTGGTATGGATATCTACTCATCATACACTGCGTATCCATCCATCTCGGCCTCGGGAATGATTTCATCTCGATCTCTCCGCGGCATCATGGCCTGCCTAATCCGTTCCGACTTTGAAGGATCTCGATGACCTGGTAGCCATCGTCGCACGAGCATGTCGTCGCCGATACTCATGATCTCGCCATTACATGTCCAGCTGACACCCGTGACCTCTTTAGAATGCCCATTTACCAGGACGGTTGCCACTCTCTTTTGTTTATACAGGCTTCCTTTACTTCGTGGAGATGGCATGTAGATTAAATCATCGCATCCTGGTGGGGACAGCGGCACGACAACAACCGCATTCTCCGAGCTTCCACATGCAATATACCTGCCGTTCAACCCGGCATTCCGAATAGCCTCGTCGCTTGCAATACTCAGCTTGACATAAAACGAGTCGACCTTCAACTGCGGATCCCTGACGCACTCCATCGGCTCGCATCGATCCATCCCACTAAGTGGATACGCAAACAATCCACCGCTTTTGCTCATCGTCCATAACCGCGCGCCAGCAAAGTCGACCGCAATAGACGTCACGCCATGGTCTTTGTCCCCAACCGTTTGAGAATATGGCTGTAAGTACTTTCTTTCCAGGCTAGCCTTGCGAAGGTCCCACATTCGGACGGACCCGCTCGCCTCGCCTGCGCTCAAGAGCGTGGTGTCATCTAGGAACTCCAACGAGGTTACGCTTCTGGCGGGTGTGGATTTTGTTGCGCGACGTCCTTTCTCCGGGTTCTGCGCCCGCATGATTTGGGCGACCGGATAAATTTCGGCCGAACCACGTTTTTGTACGCGAGTATCGAACAACGAGATCGTGCCTCCTCTCGTCGAGGTCGCTAATATTGCGGGATTACGAGACGATGGCGTGTCGACAAATTTGACTTGCTTGACTGAATGTGCGTCGCACGGACGCAGAATCGATGTGCACTGTTGTTTCTGAAGGTCGAATATCCGAGCAGTCTGGTCGCCAGAGGCGGTTGCGAGATGGGTGTCTGTCGGCGAGAATGACAAGTCGAAAATCGCGTTGTCGTGGCAGGCCAGCTTCATTATCGGCAGCTCTGACGTACGAGGTTAGCTCCACGTAATGCAACATCGAAGTCAGTACCTACGAAAAGCACGACCTTCGGCATCTGTATCGAGAACATGGACAATGCCATCTTCGCCGCCAACGGCGCTTACTGCATGGTGTCGACAACTAGTCACGGAGAACGGAATACTATGCCGTAGGCCTGTAGATTCTCGAATCGCATATGCATCGTCAACGGCTGTAGAGTAATACGTCTGAGACTCGTGCTTGCTGAAGTCAGCGCGAGAGTAAAACCGCCGGGAACCGAAAGGTCGCAGCGAAACCTCTCTAACGAATAGTCGACGAGGCAACGAGCTTGGTGTCAGTGCTGTGCCGGGATGTAGCACAGCTGATGATATCAACGAGGTCGACGAATTGACCTCCAAGGGTGAGCGCGTCTTCTTTTGCCGCTTCAGAGGTGGCGTGGGGCCGGGAGTAAGTAGCTGCTTCGGCGTTGACGATTGCTCATTACGGTATTTTGCGTTCAGAAACGACGATTCTGTGATATCGCCTAACAGTGACTCTGGTGTTCCGTCTGCATACTGTGTCTTCTGCCGCCCTCCGCCACAGTTTTCTTTGTCGATAGTGGTATTCCCAATTCCGAGAGCAGTTTGGACCTCACAACGAGATCGTGATCGGTTGGATGATACCGTGCCGAGAGGATAATTTGGATGTAAAGGTGAAGAGAACATTTGCGATATACTTCGTCACATGCATATGCAATCCAAATGTGCCACCTTGTAGCAGAAGGCTGGAGGATTCGATGTCAATGGCAGGTTTGTAATAATATGCAACTGACGCGTTGACCAAAACCCATAAGCAGTCACCAGGTAAGGGTTTGTGGTGCAAACTTTATCCGACGACGCGTCGACAACGCGCTGCCTCCTGTCCCAACACTTGTACAAGTCAATACATCTACAGCGCTAACTCCACGTAGAATACAACACACAGAAACCGTCCGCTAAAATACAATACACATATGTCATATACAATACAACTCGTAGCATTATCCACACTTCGTTGTATAAACAAAATGCTTGCAAATCTAAAGTTCGTAGCTATAGTACAATCCCAAATTACCCCTCGGCCTATTCGCCTCGTTATCGGCTTCACCATCTTGCCTGGACGGTAACTCGGTGTCAACTTGGCCGTCCTCTTCAGGTGACCATCCAGCCCCATAAGTCTTGAGGTCATTGATAGCCTCTAGCAACTGCCTGGGCAGTTTTGCAGGAACACTCGGGGTCTCTTGAGCTAGCTGTTTTGTCCTAGCAGCAGCCCTCGCTTCGCTCATCGGTATTGCTAAAGGCGTAAGTAATGAACTAGTGGTCCTTGCCAAAGTTTCCGGCCACTTTTCCAATTCCCCTTTCACGCTAGGTCCGGGTCCAAATACATCTTCAATGGGCTTGATATGATGTTCAAGAATATGCTTATGACATTCCCTTAGACTGTCGAACCGATAATTCAGCTTGTTCTCGTTTTGACATTTCTCCCAAAGACATTTATACCCATGCGCAGCCGATCCGTCACGATGTTTCTTGGTCATATGGGTCCACAGTGCGTCGATGTTGTGCAACTGTGCACAAATGTCTTGTTTCCCGGCACGGATACAAGGCCACCTGCAGTTATAAATATTGTAATGCGGTTCACTGTCTGTTACAAAGCGGTTAACCGGTCGGAGCCGACGGTCATTGGTCACCGCGAGTCTAGCTGAAGCAGTGGGAGAGGGACGGGCAGATGTGGTGGACGCCATAGAGTGACCACTTTGACTAACCGTAGTAGCAAGTGGCGTGGGTCGTATTGCTGATGTTTGGCCCTGAGCCACAGCCATTGCAGGGGACAAAGAAGGAGCCACGTCAATTGTGTCATGCGAAAGTGCTGGCCGTTTGGCCAACGGTGCTTGAGTGGTATCAAGGACTCTTTTGGTAGAAGTCAAGCTCTCAGCCTTGTCTGACAATGTCTTATGCGCAGTCGACGTCGTGGTCAACACTGCCATGCTTGAACTGGACGCAGTCTCAGTAGGTTTAACAGTAATAACTGCTGCTGGCGGAGCTGGTGCCAACGAGTACGAATGGCCAATATCACTACCAACCGGAGACTCTGCACGACTAGTTTGTGCCGGATCCTGGATTCTTTCAAATGTTGCGGGTGGTCTCGCCGACGACTCAGAGCTAGCTGATAGAGGGTATTTTGCGATAGGCTGTGGTGGTGGTTTGTTCAAAGCGGTAAACCCAGAAACATATTCCTCTTCTTCGTCCTCCACCCTCTGCTGTTCTTCTTCCCGTGGCTTTACCTCTTGTCCATCCTGCATATTATCCGAACTGTCAACGACTTGTGTGGCCGACGTTTCTCGAAATTCAGTTGGAGCATCAATATCCATATGCTCAGGCTCAACGGTTTGCGCATTTGCGACGACTATTACGTTTTAGTATTGTCCCTCATAACTATTTCTGGATCCTTTTTCCGGACCACAAAAATAATGACTAGCCATACCTTCAGTTTCTTGCAGTGACTCCTTGGACTTCTCTGCAATCCTTGCACTTTCAACACCATCCATCGGTTCAACACGATATTCATCACCCGTAGTCTGGACTACATTCTCAGCCTTTTGCTTTGACTCTTTGTTAGGCGATTCGGGACTGCTAGGAATTTCTACAACTCCTCTGCTATTATCATTACCGCCGGCCCCCTGTTGCAGTTGCTGTAAATTTGATTTCGCTGGTGGATCGTAACTATCCCAATCCATTTTCTCGGGTAACCGCTTCAAGTTCATCCGTTTAGTAATAAACCCAGCAACTCCGAGGGGAATAAATGAGTGATTCAAAGGCTCTTTGGTGGGATGACGTCCTAAAGCAATAAGCACCTTCTCTGCGATGTGGTCGAGCCTCATATGAGTATAATTGTCTTCCGTAGGTAACTGCGACAAGGTCAACACGCGGCCCGCATTTGTGGTTTTTCCAACATCAGTCGCCAACTCGGCCATCGTTGGCCCGACATTTGATGGTGGGTTAACGCTTTGCTCAGTCTGTCGGGGAATGGACATATTCGCCATGGATGCAGCTTCAACAGGTGGGATGGTTATCAGAGGAGTACTTGTTGTTGGACCTATCGTAGGTTCACCCTCTGCAGTCGGCAGTGTAGACGTTGCCGCAGCTTTAGTCGCATCTTGGAGAACAGATGCCCTCCGTGCCAATAGATTCCGTTGTGCCGCGTCAACTGTTGGTGGTTGTCCGTCGACTTTTGTGGCAACCGTGGAGTCAAACCCATTATCTATTACCCTGTGTTCAAGCAACTCCGTCTGCTTAGCTTTGATGGCATTGAGAAATGCTTGAAGCGTTTGCACTTTAGTCTGGGTCTCTTTGATCGCCTCTGGTGAAAGAGTGCCCGATACCATACTGCGTTGATGCTGTCGCAAACGTTCCAAGGCATACTGCCTGTGCGTTTCGAGTTCGGATGTTGACTTTCCTTGTAACTTAATGAGATGCTCAGGGCCCGGTTTTGTCACTCCCGATTCTGTGAGGTAGCCCACGTACTGTGCGAATGTTCCGGTATTCTGTTCGAAACGAGCCGACGAAGTTGGTGGAATCGGCGACATGTTGCTAGTGATAAGCACAGAACTGTCGTCAGGCGGAACTGTTGGCTCTGCAGGTAGAGAATCCGATCTTAATGTAAATGGCTGTTGCGCAAATGACTGCTGGCTGATGGCTTTCTGTGGTGGCGCATGGGATAGATTTGGTACGTTTTGGATCTGTAGTCGCCGAGCTCGTAGGGCGTCCTGTTGTGGCTGATGCAGCTGCTGTTGCTGTTGTTGCTGTTGCTGCTGCTGCTGATGCTGCTGCTGCTGCTGCTGTTGTTGTTGCAGTAGTAGCTGAACGTGTTGTTGCCGTTGCTGTTTCTGCTGTAGTTGCTGCAGTTGGTTCTGTTGCTGATAGCGTGCTTGCAATGCCTGGTCATGCAGTTGGCGGTTAAAGTTGGCCACGCCGCCCAGCTGATCTTGAACAATGGCGTCGTCCGGCATTCGTGACCGTGGTAAACTCGTTTCGGAATTCGCAATCTCAGTAGCCTGCCAGTGGAGCGGATTCGTTTGTGTAATAGGCACAGCGTATCCCGGAGCTTGCGGCAGCGAAGATCTGTCGGCAGGCGCTTGTGGGATCCCCATTAACGGGCTTGTTCGATATGTGGTATCTGGCGTAGCCTGAAAATGTAACTGTCCTCTAGGAATTTGAATCGCATTCGCAGAAGCACCTGTATAAGCCGTGGTAGTCGGACGGTTTCTGGTAGAAGGAATCGCCCATCCATGACCGCCAACAATTGAAGGAAGTTGCACCTCATCAGCAAAAATTAAAGGATCCAGCTTCTTTGCGTCAGACATAAGTCTTTCAGCTTTGAACAGCATCCTGCGAATACGCATGCGCTTCTCTTGAGCGTTCATTTCTTCAATAGATGCCATGGCTGCGGGCGCAGTGGGTAGACCAGTAGCCTGGACGTCATTCCCCGGTACTTGGCCAGACTGGCCCTGCCTATATACAGTATAAGACATCAAGCATTATTTGAATAGGTCCAAAGCTAAACTCGTCAAGATGTGGCAAGAAGGATTGGACTGTAGCCGATCAGCGGTCAAATGCCACAATATAATCCGCAATGGTTTGCCACTTCTTAACGCTATGGCTTACCACGAATATTATTACTATACGAAATGTAACAAATCGAAGCTCAAACAAGCCGTCAAAGAATGGAGTGTCAAATGTGACAGCCGTTCGTCCCGAACGCTATGGACGCGTTAATTTAACGATTGCCTTCTAACTAGACTCGAGACCGGTCCCCTCCTGCGCAGTGCGGCTGTGCACTATAACTCGCAAAACACGCGCCTCATTAGGTAAAGATTATACAGACAACAGTATTGACCTTACAAATTGAGAATTCTACAATCCTGCAGTAACAACTTATGCCAAGAGCAATGGATTCAACGATACAAAGTACAGTTTGACAAATGGTGACTGGGCCAGAATACATAGTCACCACTCGCATCTAATAAATGTGGTTCCGACTTCCAAACGATACTTGCGGCTGGCATTATTCTGGCATGCAGGTGGCATCGGATCCTTGGCGTTGTCAAAACGTTGGGTCTGGTGCCGTCTAATTAAAACAAGGAAACTTGTACCCTAGCTCACTTCTAGGGCTTTGTATGACGCGCGTGACTGCTAGATCGTGCGGCGGACTCCCGCCATCACCAACTCTCGCATCGCGAGCTGGCGTGGCGGTGAAGAGTAAGTGATCTTAACAAAGCTGTTGGCCTTCCAAGATTCCGCACGCTTGATATCACAGCGCATATTCACAATGAAGGTTTCTAAGGGTATGATGGCATTATTTATTATGACTAGATATCTCGGTTGGCTCGATAGTTAAGAATACTGGTGCTGATGTAGATTAATCAGATGTCTCTTCCTCCCGCAGCAAGTCGCGCAAAGCGCACTTTGCCGCTCCGTCCTCGGCCAAACGAGTGATAATGTCTGCCCCTCTATCAAAAGAACTCCGAGAGAAGTACAAGGTTAGTGCGTGATAGGGACTGTCGTGGTGTCCAAATGATGTGTATTTGGACATAGAACAAAGTATTGACGTTTAACTGTTTGTCAGGTTCGATCCGTCCCAATTCGCAAGGATGACGAAATCTCTGTTGTTCGAGGCTCATACAAGGGTAAAGAGGGAAAGGTTACTCAGGTTTACCGTTTGAAGTACATCATTCAGGTCGAGAAATTGACCAAGGACAAAGTTGACGGATCGTCAGTTCCTGTCGCGGTCCACCCGTCGAAGGTCGTCATTACCAAGTTGAAACTTGACAAGGACAGAGAGAGCCTCTTATCTAGAAAGGCAACAACGTCAGCATAGATGTACATTGTATTTAAACAAAGAATAATGGTAGGATGTAATAAAAGTCAGTTTCAGATTGCACTACTCATCCGGAAATGTTTTCTACAAAGCCCTTAAATCCGCTCAAGATCGCATTAACTGGACAGAGTCTGTGTTATTTTTCAAGACTTTTAAGGGTCTTCGTTAGGAGACGTTGTGACTGAAGGTGGTCATGGACATATTTTGGGAATTTATCTCCACAAGCACGTCGTCATCAAGGTGCGATTATATGGTATTCAAAGTAATTTGAATTCCAGATGTGGTAAACGACTCCCATAGATTGATTATGATTGGCGTTGATTTCAACGTCGGTTTTACTTGTGGCAGAATGCTACCTTTTTCTTCGTAGAGGTAGAATTTTGAACGCGAGCAAACATGTAGATATCTGTCATTGTTAATTGATCAGGCTTGTTGCGATTTTGCTCACATGGCATTGACACTTGCATCGTGTAATCTTAAATTGGTGCTGGCCACTCTCCCGCTATAAACCGACTTTGCCTACCGCTGTGCCTCACTCCCCAATCCAAGCAGTTACATCGGCGGCCAATGCAGTATTGGGATATGAAACGACTGGTTTTGCATTACTCATTAGAACAGTTTCATGACAATATGAGCACGCTGTGAGGATGGCATCAGAAACAAGTACTATTTTGCATCTGCAGTCGTCCGCGCACTCACTTGTTCGATCATCGCCAGGCGTTGCCTCACATCTCTACGGCAAGTTTCTGGAGACAGCTACGGCAAAACATATAAGGCTTCCAAGTCAACTAGCTCGTTCTGCATGTGCAGCATGTAATATCGTCTGGATTCCCGGCTACAATCTGCAGGTTTTTCTCCATAGTTCCTATGCAACGACACCGGCTTCTCCAGTCAAACGCAAGGATAAAAGGCAGAGACAAGCGGATAAAATCGTGAAAGAAGATGTCGACCATCGCATTATAAGCGCGGATTCGAAGAAAATTGCAGTCAATAACCTGCCACCGAAGAAAGAAAAGGTTATGGACCGAAAGGGCAAGGGAGGCCAATTTGCGGTCCTTTGTTATCTATGTTTAACATGCACGCATATCACGAGGTTCGCGATCCCTGATATCAATTTAAGTTCCCAAGGTAAGAATATTGTCTCGCGCCTCATGGAGACACCTACGTCGACACCGCAAAAGGCAGGCGGAAGCGAGGGTCTGCGCACACCTGTCCAAGATACCCCAAGCTCTGCCAAGTTATCAACCAGTGCCTCTAGCAGAAAGAGACAGAAAATGAGAAAGCAGAATTCGCTGCAGCAGATGTTAGCTAAAGTCAAGGCAGAAAAGTCGGAAAGACAGGGGAACGGGCTGAATTTAATGGATATCATGAAGTCCTCTAGCAAGCAAGACAGTTAAAAGGAGTTGGTTGTATATTTTGTACATGTATAGGGTTTGGAGGCGCTGTTGCTTATGCCATAACACTTCATTTTCTAATTTATTGCGATACGACATCTGCGGGCACTACCCAATGAGACACGACATTAGGGGATAATGTGCGGCTATACACTACTTGCACATAGAAAGACTATGCAGCTATTTGCATATACGTCAAGTATGAGCTGATCACGGCATTCGTGGTAACTATTGACCCGGTTCTCGCCATATTCGATTTGGCATCCCGAGTAAATCACAAAAGTCTTGCGTTTGTTGGTTATTGTATTGAGTAGCTAGTTAGTGTAGAGTTAGAATACTATTGCTATCATTAGGTAGTCATACGTACGCTGAAGTTTGGCGGTGTTCATGGAAGAATCATCTCTGTGGCTGGGCGGGGCAGTGCGATGGAAATTATTCGGTACTTCCAGCTTGCTTAACTGTATTATATTTTTCTGTACCCACTCACGGGCATCACTAATGTCTCTTGTCAATCTTTCCCGCTCAGTAGAGGTAGCAAATAATTCAGGTTGTTGCACATCTAGGCTCATATAAGATTCCATGGCTTTGGTAATAGCAAGCCATTCAGGATCATAGCATAGTTTATGCGCTCCATTATGTTCCTGTGTTCGCACTTGAATAATCTGTAAATAATTTCTCCTTGGAAGGCACTTGTCGAGGGCCAGAAAGCGTGTTTCAGTAAAGCCACATGCGTCTGTGGTGTTTTCGGTCGGACCTGTGGCAGTATCACCAACTACTGATTTCGGGCACGCAGATGCTGGCCGGCCTGAGATAGTATCTTCGTCAAACGATACCGGAGTGTCAACCTGATACTCTAGAATTGGGGCAGCAGAAGCAAGATTGCCCTCATCTAGGTTAATCTTGTCATCAACAGAATCCGTTACCACCTTCTGGGAATTCGAGGCCTCGATCATGTTCGCATCTTGCCCGTTATAAGATTCTATTGCAATCTCATCCTCGTTGGTGTAATTATTTGCGACTGCTCCGTCAGCTGTCGTTGGCAGGTCGTCGATGTCGACGGTAATCTCGTCCGCATTTCCAGCCTTCGGTAATTGGGAGAAATATTCCGTCATTTGACTCGCATGATCAGTAACCGCATTATTTCTCTGACTCCTAGGCTCATGCCTAACAATGGCCGCATATTTCACGTGTAGATGTGCACTTAACCAATGCCGCGGGCGGAGTCGCCTCAGAAGGCTCATCGCGGGAGGAGATCCTAATGCATTATTATCAATATCTGACTTGAAGTATTTCTTCTTGGCCAAAAGTTCGCTTAATTGTCCACATTGCTCAACTCCTGCAGGCCAGTCGTGAGATATCATAATATCAACACGTTCAGACACTTGATAAAGCTTCAGTACGTCATACTGTCGAACGTGATATATAGATCTCTTTGTGCCTTCCGTATACGGCACTCTCTCAAAGTGACCTTTATAGTAGTCACCTTCTTTCCAGATTCCAGACAGCCCTCCAATTCTGACCCCATCAAAATTCAAGATATTCCCGGCTCCAATGTAGTAAATATTCGGGGCCACCCAACCACCGTAATATAGCTCCCATAGGTAATTGCTTGCCTCGTGGTTGCCTCCAATAAATATTGTTGTTATTGGTGCCTTTTTTTTGCCTGAATAGTAATCATGAAAGTCGCCGAGCCGGTAGTACTTCGCAGGAACAGCCATGCAATTAAGATCCCTCCAGTTTCTCACCGCCCGTACAAACAACGTTAGATGCCCCTGTTGCTACGAGCATTCAATGCTAATCATACCTGGAAATCTCCTCCAATAATAAGTAGATTGATTGGCACACTCAGTCGTTGTAGTGACTGGTATATCTCGTCAAGCTCGCCATGACAACACCCTTCGAACGCGATATTGACAATCATCTTGGGAACCTGCTTGCTCACGCATTCGGGTGATGGCGTGCTCGTTTAGTGGTCCATGCAAACGGTGACGTGACAGCTAGTAACTCTGTAGTCCATGACAACCATTCTTCGAGAGAGCTCACAGCGCGGTTTGAACGAATATGCGTAGGCGCAAAGAACGTTATGTGCGGCGCCAATCAAAACAAACTTATCGTGCATCGGCCCGATAGGTTACCAAAAACTGCCCACTCGTTCGAGTTCTTTCTGTCGGCCGCACCACCAGCATTGAGTTCGCGTACATCAATTACTATTCTAACAATCGAGTCGATCGTAGATAATCGGCATATAATTGCACTCTAGGTCACTTGCCCGGGAAGTGGCATTACACTACACGCTTAGAATTATTTGCACACAGTCCGACAGTCAGCCTACAAAATGGACTTCTCAAGGCCGGATACGGTAATGGATCTTAACAATATTAGGGCGGTATTGATCAGGATGGAGGACACGATCGTATTCAACTTAATTGAGAGAGCTAAATTTCCACGACAGCCGTCGATTTATCAAAACGGCGGCATCTCTATCCCAGACTTCGATGGGTCATTCGTCGATTGGATTCTTCGAGAGGAAGAAATTGTTCATGGTTAGTTGATATGGGTTGTCATTGAGCTAGTTTGGCGTTGACTAATGACTTAATAGCCAAGGTTCGACGTTATCAATCTCCAGACGAGGTTCCGTTTTTTCCAGCTGAGCTACCAGAGCCTATATTGCCGCCAATTTCCTATCCACCCGTTCTGTACCCTCATCCCAACAAGGTGAACGTGAATTATCGCATCAAAGACTTTTATGTTAATGACATCGTGCCGTCAATATGCCCAGAGGGCGAACAGAAAGAGAATGTCGGCAGCAGCTCGCTTTGCGATGTTGAGTGTCTACGGTCACTATCTCGGAGAATACACTTCGGTATGGAAAAGTGAAGAATTGTCAATCAGACGCATCAGGTCGATAGCTGACACTACCGCAGGTCGTTTCGTAGCAGAATCAAAGTTCCTTTCCGAGCGGGAGACGATTACGGCCCTGATCAAAGCGAAGGACGTGGCCGGCCTCGATGCGGCAATTACCAATAGTGCGGTTGAAAAACAAGTGCTTGCACGACTGAAAAAGAAGGCAGAAACATACGGCATAGATCCCTATTTGAAAGCCAGCTCAAATGACAAAAAGGTTGATGCAGACGCTGTTGTCGCGATGTACGAGAATTGGGTCATCCCGCTAACCAAGGAGGTTGAAGTGGAATATTTATTGCATAGATTAGACAATGAAGAAGACTAAGGAGAGTGCGTAGGTAGCGCTATATAGCTATTTAAGCATCAACTGGGCGTATTATTGAAAGGTACTTTTTTTTAACTGGGCTCACTAAGACTCTTCCATCTAAGATAGATCGTCCTATATCTTATGTAAGCTGGCTGACCACCACGCCGGCAAAGTAACCGTTATGAACATCAATGTGCAAGTGTCCATTTTCAATCTCCCCTTATTTTAAGGACAACACAATATATAACGTCAAGGGGTCACTGTAAATATTCCTGCTACCTCTATGTCTCTATATACACTATTTACTCCAAATATGTTTAATAGTCATTGATCTCTAAACATTGATCTCGTTAAGTCCAAGATCCTCGTTTTGCTATTCAGATACAGTTAACAATAATCGTGGTTTGGAGGACGCACAAGTGAAACTCACCTCCGCAGTTCTCTCAACTTCTTCGATCTTCATATTAGGATCCGGGTCAGGTGCATACACATTTTGCAAGTAACTTGCTGCCAACGGATCATCCAAGATGAGAGTGAAAATGCGTTTGCCGTCAACAGCATCTTGAAGGCCTTGCAAAAAAGTCCTCCACCGCTCAAGACGTTCGGGATCCATGCTATCGGACGTCTCATTGAAAACTCTGGTGTCAAGCTGCTCGTAAACTTCTCGTAACAGACCTTCAAGAGTAGTGAACCTTCCACCCAGAGTACCCGCAGTGAGGTCTAGGTTCAGTTCGGGGATTGTGAGAGCGCAGGTCTCGCTCTGAATGAGTAGTTAGCCTTTTCACACGTCGATCTTAGCGAAAACCACCTATACCTTTAAGATATCTCTTGCCAAATCCTCCGGGTCATCGACCTTCAAAGTTATTCTCTTTCCCTTCGGTGGAATCTCACCACCCGTTTTGACCTCATTACTTTTGTAGCCACAGTTCTCGCACGATGTGCTCATGATGACGACTTCCTTGAAGTGTGGAATATCGACCAACTTCATGTGCGTGTCACATCGTCGCAAACAACTGGGGCACGTAGCTTGGAAAGTATGAACCTCGTCGTTAGAGATAGGTTCCGCTTGCTGACTATCAACGCCTCGTTCGCTTTCTTGCTTGACCTCTTCGGCATCCTGATCGGCGTTCACTAGACCTAACGCCTCGTTCTGCTGTTGCGTTCTGAAGTATTCAGCCTTGGACCATTTCTCGTGGGATTCACCGGGAGATAGCTCAATCCAACTGTTTCCGGCGGGGTCGTCCACTATGACTTCGAAGGGGAATACCGTTCCATCTATCATCTCCTGGATCTTCGCTAAGACAGCTTCAATCTTTTCGTACGCTTCCGGTTCGGTGTGCACTCGAACTGGCTGATTTTGAGACAAGTCTTCTACGACTTCAGTCAGCAAGCCTTCGACCGTAGTAAGCTGTCCGCGCTGGTGTGGGATTTCCAATGAAATTGAAGGAAAAGTGCAATCACAAGATTCGGATTTGACGACCTGTCTATTTAGATCTTCCTTCGACTCGACCTGAAATTTATAGAGCGATCCCTTCTCTTGAATCTCACTTGCGGGTTGAATCTCTGAGTTGCGGAATCCGCAATGAGGGCACCAGAATGACATGAGAACGACTTCTCTGAAGTACGGGATGCTGGTGAGCAGCAACCTGGTGGTACCATTTTCACGACAATTCATGCACAACGACTCGATTTCTTGAACAACTTGTGGCTCGCCGTTGGCTTGAGTATTAGCTGAGTCTGGCGCGTCGTCGCGAGTCTCATCGTGGGCAATGGCCTCAACCGTCGAGCCGACTGGCTGGAAGAGACTCGGGTTCTTGTCTTCTGGAAGCAGCGGCATCTCACTTGTTCACTCTAGCAACGCAAATGCGCAAGTATGGAATAGTGATATAAATAATAGATGCCCTAAGAGACAGGCGATTTGGGTCCAAGAAACTGAACGACATTCAAATTTGGCTGGACATGCATGGCGCCAGAAATATCCGCCAAAACCCTTATCCCAAGAGCTTGAATATCTAGACAGAACATTGCTTCCTCCCCGTTGCAAGACGGTTAATTACAGACAACTAGCTATATATTACTTGTCACTTGCAATATTTTGCAAAGTTAGAATCATTTCATTTTCGGGATTGTCATGGCGGCTGCTGTGTATTGTAGTTCAAATCCAAGAACCGGCGGTCTAACAGCAAAAAGACTTCTCAAAAATTTCAGGCTCTTTGAGGAGGATCATTAAACGAAATATGAAACATAACTACTAACGTGATCGGCAAGCCAACCGATCGCCCAAGCAAGCCGATCGCTAGAAAACCCATACAAAAGTTGATATTTTGAACCCTCATATCTTAACATTCTTTGTAGATATTGGATAGATAGTTTATTCTCTAAAATTATAAAGCATATACAGTAGATATTATTAATTTAGCCACTTTACTACACTTATTGCCATAATAACTT
>JAJLTP010000172.1:0-22945 GCA_030568275.1 Lipomyces orientalis | reverse complement strand
CTAACAAAGCCATACCTATTTGAATGACGAGCTATGCCTATTTTAGCGAAAAAGTTACACTTTTTCGCCCTTGATTGAAGTGGAAAAAGTCGCACTTTTTGGCACTTTATCGTGCTCAATTAGGCAGGTAGCTAAACCTATTTGAGCGAAAAAGTGGCGGTCGAAAAAGTGGCACTTTGTTGAATGGTGCAGGGCCTTAAAAATCCACGTTTGAAGGAAAACAGGAAGCATCCGTTCAACTCTAGTATGGATGCAATCAGACATACATCACTTACTCTAATGCCACTATTTACATCAAGATTGCGCCAACACAAGTACGATCGAAAGCAGCATCGCGACCGCAAAAGAACTTCGAGGCAAATTCGTGCCTGCCGCGCTTCCTGCCGGCACCGAACTTGTACTTCCCGTCGTAGCCGTAGTCGTTGTCGAGCTATGACTGCTTGTAGTGGACGAAACTGGTGTGGGCGCGATGGTGCTAACAAGAGTGAGGTCGGCAGGTACGCTGTCAGTCATGATGACAGTGTTGGTTACGCTCATGGTGTTGGTAGCTGTGGCAATAAAGCTGGCAGATGTAGTCGAAGCGCTTGAACTAGACTCGGCGATGACATTCTCAGGGCTGTCGGTCCCGGTACCAATAAGGCCGTCTGGGATGCCGCTGCTCGAGAGACTGTACAAGTCCGTGACCGATGAGTTGAACGACGTCTGGGCTAGTCCTATCATTCGGTTGTCCAAATCTATACATGTTAGCTTCTAACTCAAAGGTAAAGCCATTCAAATGAAAGGCTCACCGTAAACGACGTATGCCGACCGCAAAACCGTGTCCCCAACTATATACGACTCAGAGTACTGATCAAGCGATTCGGACGCCTGCACAGCGATCATGCAAGTATTCTCGCCTGCTACTTGCACGAAGTTCTCCATCGGCACTGCAATTGACGCTTTTCCACCAAATTCAAACACAACCAGTGGACTAGAAGTCATCAGACTGCAGTCCACTTCATAGTATCCGTAATCCTGATGATATTCGGCAGAACTGGATAACCCGAGGGCGTCAACGATTCCTTGGAGGATAGAAAGCGGAAACGTGCCGAGAGACGTGCCAGAGTCGAGTACCGTGTAGATGGTGCCAGAAGCTGTCACTAGCGCGTCAGAAGTGCCGTACACAACCGTTTCATCACTGTTGGCGCTGCTGCTAGACTTGACGCTGATGCCAGTGAGCGTAACATTGAAGTAGGCGAAGTACTCAGTGTCCTGGGAAGTAAGAGCGGGATACATGGGAATGACTGACAGTTCGCCGGCGAACTTGCCCTTGTCGATGCCACCAAAGAGAATTGAGCCTTCGCTGGCTTCGATATCGTTGAGCCAGAGCGAGTACGCGACAATGTCGATCGTGCCGTCCTGTTTGAGACGATAGGGCATGTTCGGGTACACTTGCTTGGATTCCTCGTCCAGAGTAAAAGAGACACCTAGAACAGGCACCGATGAATTTGAATACTCGGCGTAGCCAAAGACGAAGTTGTCGACGGTCGCGTTGCCAATCTGGAGAGTGTCAGTGGCATAGGTTCCTTGCGCAGCAGTGGTGTCCACGTAGGAAATGGAGAATGGACTGTCTTGCAATTCGGAGAATGTGCTCGATGCAGCGGCATTGAAAGTACCAAAGTGCTCGCAATCTGGCACCATTGCGGCGCAGTACGGGTTCGTGGATGCCTGTACCCAAAGATCGGACGAGCCGGTGTCCAGCTGGACCTTGAGCGTCTGGGATGGGCTGCCGAGGCCGATGGTAGCCAAGTAGGCGACATCTTCGTAGTTTTCAAGCCCGACAGAAACCGTGTCTCGGCGGCTCAAGCCGACGTTGGAGCGCTTGACTCGTTCGACGTCGAGCTGGAGCATGCCGCCATAACTGCGGCGTTCCCGGTCGCGAGCGACGAATGAAGCAGCGGACGTGAGACTGGACACACTGGCAAGGACAATGAGTGGAATGATGCTGCCTTTCATGCTCGACGAGTCTACCTTGAAGGCGAAGGTGGAAGTTGGTAGGAAACGTGCGACAAGTAACTGTACTTATTATCAAGTACAATATTTATGCGTCGTATTGTATGATGACGAAATATCGCGATGGGATCTGGGCTGGCGCAACCGGGTGAATGGGAACACAGGGGACCACAGACGCCGGGTTGTCCACGTCCCGATTTGCGCACCCAAAAAAAACCTCGAGTAGTCATCAGCCGAGCCGCACTGACCGGCCCGGCGAACACATACACACCAGCACTAGAGCCAAAGCTACCGGAACCTTATTACTTAGGATCTCGGCTTTGCACGCACATATCGATATGGGGTCCACATGGCGACATCCCCTTGCCAGGCTCGGCTTTGTCAGTTAGAGACAGAGTCCAGTCTGGCACCATGCCGTGAATTGCTTGGCCTGCAGAATAAGGTTTAAAGGTTTTCGCACGTGATAACTAATTAAAGCAGGGTAAGCTCGTTTGGTCCCAATTATTTTTAGGTTGCGGAGCCCCCACATATATCGATCTCAATGGCATTGCGAAGACCCCACTTGTTCATGCCGTCATCGGTCGAGAAGAGAGCGACGTTGATGTCGTCAATTCGCTTAAACGTCTCAATAACAGGCACGAAAACTTGGCTCGCATACGGTGGGTGGACCGAAAATTCGAAAGAGAGAGGAGAAGGATTCCTGTAGACTGCACGCACGCGTAACAAGGTTATAATATATTCAAAATATACCTAATACACTAACGAACCTACCCTGAAAATTTGATGTCTTTCCGATTTACCAGAGTGTAGATAATAAGCGCGAAAATTTGAAAATAAACCCTTACCCCGAGTGTTAAATGCCAAGCTATGTGGCTGTTGAGGAGGTAAAGAAGTTAATGCCTAATCAGTTAGAACTTGCCAGGATGTATGGAGTTAAAGTGTCGGTACCATGATTTAGAACCGTGATTTTATGCAGTTGTGCGTGTCAAGCAAGTGAGACCCAAGCAAAAATAACCCTCTGCCCTAGATTTTACTGGGGTGAGCTTGCGGACATGTTGCTTGCGACCATCCTGCACGGGTTAGGGTATCCTTTGGTGTTCGCTTTCCTCTTAGGCTTAGGGTTTTTCTGTATGGCTGGCACCATAATTATCATGGGTGAAAATTGTCCGGATAGCGCTGTGAAAAAAGCATGATTAGTGTTTAGACTAATGCCGTAGCTCGAATCCAGTTCAGCAGTGGCAGACGAGACGACTCCATCAACGAACGGGTCGGCCAAGCCAGAAAGAACTACAACTAACTGATTGCAATTCAACGGTAACTAAATCTGCACATTATGCAACCACACCCTCCAACCCGCCCTTTTTGCACTGATTGGGAGGCGCGGCGTGAGAGGCTTTTATATGTCTTTTGGTATCAGAATAAGACAGAAAAGCGATTGAACGGTCAGATGCGGCCGCAATGATGGTTAAATTTGGCACATTTATTGGTTGACAGAGAACATTAATAAATCAAGTCCATATACATACCGCTAAAATCGGAGATAGGTAACACCATGAACCGACACTTTTGGGTACATAGAAATTAGGAGCACCTCATCCTCATTCAGATTGATTGTGGGCATGGCATGGATGCCATACCTGTAGGTCGCTTAAAATGCTTCGATCTTGAAGTGGTCGTCGACGAAATCGATTATATCCAATCCAGCAATAGCTGCAATACCTTGGGCGCAATGTACACCGCGGTAAGTCCATCTCTGACAGGTAGAGGTACGTACATCTAAATGAATTGGAAAGCTTTCGTTGCGCATCTTCCTGACATCGTACTCATCCAGATTCGCAGGTATGACAATATATTCCCGGGCAAGTGCGATTGATATAGTGAGTTCTCTAGCAGCATATTCGGAGATCCTCTTTCCGTCATCTTGCAGTTTCTTGATCTCCTTCAGACGCCTGGCCCTAGCTAACATCATCTGTCCACGAATGCGCTCCATCATTGCAAACACTGGCATCCCACGAGCCTCCAAGATCCAGCTATTGAAGCACTAAGCAATGTAAGACGTTCGATGGCAGAAGCGCAATCCGGGATGGAGCTGTCTGCCCAATGCTCAGGCTCGTTCCTCATCAGTCACTGCGATCCCTCATCAGGCATGAATGCCAGGACTTCCACCATCTCTGCTCTAGTAGGTCTTGATGTTGCTTTGTAAACTAAGGCTGCACTTTCAAGATTCTTGACTATCTAAGTTTTCTTGCAGGTGACGAAGACAGTGCGCGTGATGTGCCTCCGGAATATTTTCTGCAACAGCTTCGATTAACGCCGATCAGATAACGGTCAGCTTGTTAGAAACGTGATTATAATCAAGACGCAGTGTGTGAAGTAGTATGAGCCATATGGTAATATGTAAACATGCTGGTTGATCAGGAGGTACTTCAGGAGGTGTTCGCGAAGCCTCCTCGGATGTTTTTTCGGTCATAGTATCGTGAAAGGCTACATAGAACGCCGCAAGAAAGTCTTCCTTCTTTATATGGGTAATCTGAGCGCGCATCATGTCCTCGATTTGGCGCCCGTACGCTTTCCTTAGCGGCCCAAAGCAACCCACATCAAGAGGTTGGAGAATGTGAGACTAGTGAGTTGGCATACAAAGAGTAATAATATCGAGTGGTAGCTCTCATGACCATCAAGGATTAAGAGGCGCTATGTGCCCTTAGATCGCTCTTTGGTATGTTGATCAAAGTGCTGAATCCAATCTAGTCCTCCTTCGTTTGTAGTCCAGCCGTTTGGGCTTACAGCGAGGTCCCAGTCCTTCGGGATCCGTGTATCTTCATACCAAGCTGAGAGGTGATATTTGCCTGAAACGATGAGGTAGGGCGGGATTGCCCAGCCTTGGGAATTGACCCCTTGAATAACAGTGACCCATTCCCGTCTTCCAGGTTGGGCTGTTCTCGGACGTCCACGTCGCTCTGTGCTTGTGACCACCATACTAGTCGAGATAATGCCCTCATGAAGCCAGTTTCGTCGAAGTTGTAAATATCCGCCTCTTGAATGCCGTATTTCGTAATCATGCTGTGTACGAGCTCAAACCAGCAACCAATCACATCAGGATCTTCGCATCGGGCCATCTTATAATCGTACCTTCGTAGGAAACGCGTTTTGAGCTCGGGATGCTGCGCAATGAAACTCGAGATCCAGTTGGTGCCAACGCGCGTCAAGTAAGCGATTCGCCATATCTTCCACACCAGAGATCCGGGGAGGAAGTGATCGCGAATCCAGGTCCACGATATATTGAACAAGCGTCGATTCTTGCAGATCCGTAAGTTTTCGCGAATTTGACACAGTATCGCGTCGCGACCGTTGACCGCGTCTTCTACGGGCTAGGGTTGCATGGGTAACGGAATATATCCGAGCAGCCTCGCGAATGCTTAGCTTGGGATTTTGTTCCATAGCCAGAAGGGCTAGAATTAATTGACCTTCGTCGCATATCGTTGCCATGCGTGGTTGTGGAGAAAAATGTGGTTAAAAGTAGAGATTACTTTATAATGGAAAAGTGTCTCATTCGGTGGTGAAGTAAGTTAACCAATATTCGCGAATAATATTTGCAATTTTATTCGTTGTGCGAATAATATTCGATATTTGTTATTCGCAACGCCAAATGGTGCGAATAATTATTCGCCGACTAATATTCGGAACAGCCCTATGCAGCTAGATTAACTAATTTAATTCTTTTGCGCTTAATCTTAATATGAAAATTTTCCATTTCGACGATTTGGTGATAGATTTTGACCAGTTCGGCGGTTGCATTACGTTTTATATGCGTTGACGGTTGTAAGCGCGGCTAATAGATGCGTCAGCACAATGCTTAAGAATCGATAAGCCAGCCCAAGGGGATGATTATTGATTAAGAGTTAGACCATGTGCAGCAAACGCGGAGTGTACTGTAACAGTGAACTCTAATACAAAACGCCTCACCCCCATGACAATACAGAGGAACTAACGATGACTCTTTCTTTGCATGCAATTGCTCGATAACGATGACTCTTACTTGGCATGCAATTGATCGAGCAAAATATATCTGCACATAACTGTGTCTAGTCTAATCTTTTTTTGACTTCATCCTCAGAGCATAGGGGTATGCTTCAAGTCTCCGGAGACACGAGAATATGTTGGATGCAGCAGTGTCCTGCCCCACTACTCCGAGGTGTTTACGTAGCGACGAATCGCGGTACGAAATCTCGCTGTTATATCAGGCACGGCAGAGAATAATAAACAAGCCGACGGCCGATCGCGTCGGGAACGGTTGTAAACAGGAGGAGCGCGCGGGCGGAAATTTGCTGACGCGCCACGGCGCGTCCGACGCGCGACGCGTCCGGCGTAACCCGTGACACTGCGCATCTGACTGGCTGGCTTGTTGAAGGCGTATCAATCTCTCCCCCTCCTTGAGGAAATAGGTGCTTGCTCGTGCGATTATAAAAGCAACCGCTATCTCTTTGTCAACCACCACACTTTACGACCAAGTTGATAGCCAGTGCCGACCATAATAAGCTCTGCAAGCAAGATTATTTATCTCAACTTCCCAGCTAACTCGATGCGCACTTTGATCAGCACCGCTTTCATCTCCCTCGACGGCGTCGTGGAGGGCCCGGGCGGCGAACCAAGCTACCGCAACTCCGGATGGACCTTCAAGGACGTCGAGTTCGTCCGCGATGCCTACGAGATCAAGGAGCGGGAGCAGCAGGAGTCCACCGCCATCCTCATGGGCCGCGTCAGCTACGAGATCTTCAGCCCGGTGTGGCCGGGCATGAAGGAGTTTGCCCACTACAAGACGATGCCGAAGTACGTCGTCTCCACCACCCTCACCGACAAGGACCTGGTCTTGAACTGGGGCGAGACCACGATCCTGCGCTCACTCGACGAGGTCGCCGCCCTGAAGGAGACCGAGGGAGGCCCAATCATCGTCCACGGCAGCGTCTCCCTGAACCACAGCCTCTCGGACGCGGGCCTGATCGACCGCTACCACCTGCTCGTCTTCCCGCTGCTCCTTGGCGCGGGCAAGCGACTTTTCAGCTCCACGGACAAGGACGTCCAGAAGCTGAAGCTGGTCGAATACGAGGCCTACGCCAACGGCTTGCAGAAGAACGTCTTCGACGTCGTCCGCTGACAAGACTCCTTCATCTCGCTCTGCCGCAAACTCTTCGCAGGGCACGGGAGAGCTAGATGCCTGCCCCGGTACGCGCTGCTCCAGACGAGACAGGACCTATGGCAGGTCTTTTCACTTCGTATATTTGGTCCTTTTGTAGTTTAGTGAATTTAATGATGTTTAATCCGACTTTTTGGAAGGCATTTTTTTATAAAAGACCAATGCTTCTTCGGAAGTTCTTTGGTGATTCATGATTATTTTTCGAGTCGCATGGCCACAAGCCAGCAAGTTCATTCAAATTTCTGCCCTATCGACTTTCGATGGTAGGATAGTGGCCTACCATGGTTTCAACAGGTAACGGGGAATTAGGAAGGGGAGCCTGAGAAATGGCTACCACATCCGAGGAAGTGTCGAACGCCTCGGGAACGGTTGTAAACAGGAGGAGCGCGTGGGCGGAAATTTGCTGACGCGCCGGCCGACGCGCACGTCCGGCGTAACCCCGTGACGCTGCACGTCTGATTGGCTGGTTGCTTGAAGGCGATCAATCTCTCCCCCACGTTGCATTCAGTTTAGTCCCAAACCTTGTACCCACTGTGGACAGCAAAATCTATTGCGCAATATATTCACATATATTCTCCTTAAAAATATAAATAACCCTTTTTTATTTTATTCTAAATCGTTTTCACGTATTTTTATTTAAAAGCACTGAGTATTGAGTGACCTTTACCTCGAAGAAGATTGGGGGTACGAGAGTCCTTAACTATAGGAAGACCAAATTATGGAACATCAGCGTTTTTAGCGTTTTTCAGGTGAAATGGTTAGTCTGTTGTTTTTGAAGCTAGTTTGTTTCGAGACTCCTCGTAGCTAACGCGTTCAACCACAATTCACATTCTACGCGTACTTGCACCAAATCTCACCCGTTAGTTAGAATTTTATTATTGTCAAGTATCAATGGGTCGAAGATCGAAGAGGTCAATTAGAGGAGAAGCGAATGCGAAGAAACGCGCTCGCAAGAATTTATATGAGGAACAGGACAAGCTGAATGCTGAAGTCGCGTAGGAAACGACACCCGACGAATTCGAAATTGAATTAGAAATTGACTCAGACTGCAAATTTGAAGAACTCGAGGTTCCAGATGAAGAACTAGATAAGGCTGTTCCCGATGCCTTAGCGCGATTGTCGGGGTGGCTGTCTTGCCGTGTAGCAGCTGATGTTGGTGGGTTGTAAGCCAGAGCGGGTATCGCGGAGAGAACGAAGAGCATCTAAGGGCCTTGATTCTTTTTTTATAATGGGAGTACCATTATTAGGGGCGATTCGTTTTTTTTCGAATTTAAATGGGAGGGCCATTAAAAAAAAGAATCAGGCCCCAATAATTCCTGTTCTCTAGCTCTCAGTCATAGTGACGTAATCAACTGGCGCACTGTAAAATTGCCATTGTTAGTAGGTTAAGCTTAGTCTAAAGCTCCTTGTTCCAGTATTTGAGCGAATAGGCGCTTGGTCCGAGCACGCTCTTGTCCCCCACGTCCTTTGTGGTTATTGATTTTTTGGGGATTCATCTGCTGAGTAATATGGTGGTGTCTTGAATTGCGTTCGATTTGGTTGCAGAATAGAATGAATATTACAAAGCGTAATATATCTGTCAGGCAATAGCTGTAAGCTGGCGAGTAGTCCTCATACTTCACCCGCTCCACATCGCGCACTCTGTCATGAAATAAATCGCTCTTGTACCTCTAACGATAAATAGCCGCTTCTATCGAGCCCCAGATTACTGTGGCACCGTTGTGTGACTTTGGGACGAGTTTGATGTGAAGATTAGGGTTATTCTGACTTTAGCCATGTAGAAGTTAAACAATGCCACGGTAGATACCGAGCCAAACCGATAGTAGTAGCTTAGCGGGGATTGCTCAGCGATTGGCTTGCTCTAGTGCGTAAGCACAATGCATAACTGCTGAACTCAGCCAACCTAAGTAACTTATTTCGTAATACTTCTACTGCGGCAAAACGGTCAAATAATTAAGGCAGTTCTGAAACCCGAGCTTGACATCAAACTTACAGTCGAGAGAAAAGCAACGATGAAAAAGACAGACCTCCGAGCTCGGATTACTAACAAGCGCAATTTAAGCATCGGATTTATTGGCTGGCCGAAAATGATCGGACTTTTAAGACAACATTTTCTCCGATATCGCTGCAACGGTCGCCAGCTTTAAACGCTGTCCCGTGCGACCACAATGAAGATGCCTAGAGAACTCTACGCCAGCATCGAGTGCAACATAAGTTGTCAATGTCGAGTAACACTATTGACGATGCTATCATGGACTTACGCTTGCCATTTGACGAGTCGTCCTGCCGCGAGAAAGAATTTCCGACCATGAGTGGAAGCGCGACTTCGGTGTCGACCGACATCGAAGCTGAAAAAGACCAAGTTCAGGCACCGTCGGAAGAGATAGTGTTTGTAGATTCGAACCTCGTCACTTGGGATGGGTCAGATGACCCAACAAATCCAATGAACTTCAAGTTCGGTACAAAGATCAGTGCTCTGGCGATTGTCTCCACGCTCAACTTTCTCGTGTAAGTCGTCGCACTCTACGTGACTAATTCTAGTGTTCTAACAGTACAGTCCGCTTGGATCATCCATGTTTGCGCCCGGTGTGCCAAGCATGATGACGGAGTTCGGCAATGCAAACTCCACCCTCGCGTCCTTCGTCGTCTCCATCTATGTCCTCGGTTTTGCAATAGGTCCTCTCATTGTTGGACCCCTATCTGAAATGTACGGTCGCTCGATCGTGTTCAAAGTCTCTATGTCTCTATTCACTGCCTTCACGATCGGAGCAGGCGAGTGCAGCAATTTCGTCTCGCTAATTGTCCTGCGCTTTCTTGCGGGCCTTATTGGGAGCACGTCATTAGCCATCGGCGCCGGCTCTGTAGCAGACGTCATACCCATAGAGAAGCGTGGGAGGTATTTGAACCTCTACCTTCTGGGACCGACGCTGGGGCCGGCAATAGGTCCTGTAATTGGCGGCTTCTTGTCCGCCGTGTCCTGGCGCTGGGTTTTCAGAGTCATCGGAACATTATCCGGCGTCATGACTATTGTGGTTTTTGTCTTCCTCCCCGAAACTTACGGGCCGTACGTGCTGCATGTCAAAGCTAATCGGCTGCGGAAAGAAACGGGCAACGATAAACTCCGCACGGAGTACGAAAATCGCATGTCCGGCACAGTAACTCACTTTATGAAAAATATTATTCGTCCCTGCAAGCTTCTCATTATGAGTCCGATTGTTCTTATTATGTCCATCTATGTCGCGATCACATACGGCCAATTGTACCTGCTCCTCACTACCTTCACTTCCGTCTTTCAAAACCAATACAAGTTTTCGACCGAGGCCGTGGGATTATCGTATATCGCTATGGGGCTCGGTACTTTGGTCTCGATATTGACTATCGTCGCATACTCTGACCGTGTACTCCTCAACATGGCCGCCAAATCTGGTGATAAAAAGCCCGAGTACAGATTGTGGCTCCTACTAGTCCTGTCACCGATGGATATTATTGGTCTGCTCATCTATGGATGGACGGTGCAATACGCAGTCCACTGGATTGTGCCTCTAATTGGAACTTTTTGTCTCGGCGTCGGCATCTTCGCCACGTTCTCGCCGACAATATCGTATCTCGTGGACGCCTACACGATATACGCCGCGTCAGCAAACTCGGCGTCAACGATGGTGCGGAGCCTGGGCGGCGCCTTCCTCCCGCTAGCTGGCCCCAAAATATATGCTGCACTGGGCCACGGCTGGGGAAATACTCTGTTGGCGCTCATCATGTTGGCCATTGCACCTGCACCGGTTCTGATGTACTTCAAAGGAGAGTCTTTACGAAAGCGGTTTAATCCGAGCCTTTGAGGAGATTTCTGGGTACCTGTGATGTTATTGTTAAGAGCATGGAAAGCTGAACAATGAACACAGAGAGTAATGGGTGTTCGTGAGAATCGGAACAATTTTGAGATGTTTTGAGTTAAGCTATATTATTTTGTGTGTCAGCCAGTGTTGGGCATGACCAACTGTACCCTCGATTTAGATGTTTAAATGCGTAAGTTCTATAGTTTGCTATTATGCGACGGCAGTTACTCTAGACGATCTCGAAGCTAAGCATCAGCACCTTGCGGCAGCGGTACGGCCTAACCAATAAGGGCGACAGTGACACGGGAGCTAGCAAGGCCACAGCATATATAATCCCACGGGTAACCCGTATCAATCGTGCTATATCTCGGGACTAATGGCTCGTTTCTGAACTATCAGCAGATCACTCACATCACCGCAGCCATCAGATACGTCTGCTAAGAAGTATCATGGTACAACATGGTGACCGAGGACGGTCAAGAGGATGAGTAACATCAGCGATACTATGTAAGTCGAAATGGTAGTAGCAATGAGTGAGCAAAATCAAGGGAATCGAGTGTAGAGCAGGCCGAGTTATAAGCAGACTGCAGATGGCTACATAAGTATAAGGCATTTTCAGTTAGTGATAGGAAAGAGAAAAGTATGTGAAGGGTAGTACGTAGAAGTAGGAAAAAAGAGACAGTAAATATAGAAGAGAAGCGATAAAAGAGATTGAATATTGAGTAAAGGAAGGAAGTAGGAAGAGAAGATGTGATGTGGCAAGGAATAGTATGGAGGCGAAGGAGATGGGCGGGGGCGAGGGAAGAGTAAGGAATTAATATTCGACCAAAGGTAATGGACGAACGTAGGTAATTAGAATGAAGGGATAAGGGTTGAAAGACAACTGCATCTCATAGTAAGGTAGTAAATATGTACGCTCTTTAGTTTGCATTTAGGCAAATGGTAGTCACTCATGGTGTCCTCCACGTCATGATACTTGACACTAGTGGTGATGAGCCGACGGGCTGGATCTCACTGAGTTCGGGTTCAAGGTGAGAGGGCGACTATCCTTCATTAGAGTTTAGTGTACCCCTGACTCAGGTACACATTTACCGCATAGCCAGTACCCACCACGCCGCACTGCCATTGGGTTAGGGCGTTTTTGCTACCGTACGGATGGGCAGCAAATGTCTCACTGCAATTTGCGAAATTAGCGCAAAATTAATTTGAATGCCATTTACATTGTGAGGAAAGAAACAAGGATGTATTACTAAAAAATACAGAAGAGACCTTTCCACTGGCTCCACATCTAAATGTTCACCCTCATCAAGTTCTGGTTCCTCCTCTTCTGTAACAACCCCTATTTCCCCGGAGGAAAGTGATATCATAGGGGGATCTACGTAGATGTGAGGATCAACATGTTGATGGGAGATCGACATGGAGGATCAATATCGTATAATTTAGATTCATGAAACCCTGAACCATGTCCGAACTGTACCCGTCCGAATGCGGCTCATTACTATGCGAGTTCGGACGTTCGGACACGGTTCAGCCGCCTGAACAGAGCTTACATCTTTAGGACAATCATACTTGCCATCGGCCGTCATGATTAGCGGATAGGCCACCCCTTCTAAACTAAAAAACCCAGGTCTGTAGTGACTGGTCGAAACGTGCCTTTTAAGCTTCTCTCTCGTATTGAATAGAGCATGGTTGCACTCCGTACATTGATATACGGAAGACATAATGAGCAGAATGACGTAGACGTGCTGCTTGATCTGTCGTGATGGAGTGAAGAAGGCAATGAATGGAGTTGCGTCTAAGTCATTAACTTGGTACAGCTAGTTACGCTTTGACTGTCGCTTCAGACTTTCATCTACACCCCGTCTTTCGTTAAGTCCTAAATGGGTAGAAATAGTCAAGCGTTCTCCTTTACTGGGTTCTTCATTATAAATATAGCCCATTGTGGGATAACAGCATTACAACGGTTGCTGTCGTAAGTTATCGTTACCGGGTCTTCAGGGCGCCAGTTGCGGACATACTCTTCCCTAACCCTACTACGCCAGCGTTCTTGGATACTTCCCGTCGCCCACTCTGAGTTTGACCTGGGATCCATCCCGCCTAGACTATTTCATATAGTTACCATGCTCTAATGACAATAATAATTATACCATTCGAATCGCACGACTTTTTCTTTCTAATCGACTACTTTTCTGGAATTTCATTTTTGGTCCCCTGGCTCATCGCTGGATTGATCCGGGTTTGTATACTGAACCACCCACCCTGCTTCTGAACCAGGATTAGGGTTAGCCTCGCCGATTGCGGCTCATTACTATGGGACTTTCCCGGATCGATCCGTGGTTCAGGGGGCTGAACTTCTTTGCACTATGTGTAGACAGGCTTGTGCCGCACGCAGTACGCTGGGATGCTCCTGGTTGTCATATGCTCAGGGTAAGGGTCCAAAAGTTTTGACACTAAAAGTACGGAGAATTCAGAATACACTTGTCTACATTCTTTAACTATGGTGAAGCACTGCATGCAGCAAACAGGCCAGGTAGCCCCTCACAAACTAAAATTTTGTATGGCGTCTATCTGAAGGCTCAATTCGTACTTTATTGGTATGGGTTTTATGCTGTTTTGAACGCGCATTGTAAAACGCGTGCTGCTATTCGTGGTATAGTGTGACGAGATTTCTGATCTCGTGGCTTAGTATAAAGCTAAGTTTAACATTGTATTCCTTCATTACCCAGAAAGAGCGAATAACGATCGCCATTGATCATACGACTTTATCCAGACGAAGTCCGAAATGAATGTGCAACTTATTACGTTCCAATTCAAGTCTCTGTTTCAGGCTAGTGGCTTGCATGTCAACGAACATGCCACAGCAGTCAGGGCCTTTCCTTCGTTCATTACAGCTCATTAAATGCCTTAACCGCAGCCTCGGCGGTCACATGAGCACTGGCAGGATTAGCACCGGTCACAATCTGTCCATCAGTGATTGTAAAAGCTTCCCAAGGACCGGGGGGGGAAACATCTACAATTATGTGAGAAATGAGCAAAGATATTATGGTTCGCCAGACATACAAGTCGCCCCCGAGGATGCTGCCGATGCCTCAATGGTGGGTCGATTCCAGCTCTTGATGGTGTCCAAAACACCTTCTTCCTCTTCCCCTTTGGTGGTAAAACCGGTCACCTTCCGGTTGGAAATGATGGATTTTCCGGTACTAGGGTCGATGATTCCGGGGAAAATTGCACCTCCATGGCAGCTAGTGCTTGAGTCAGTCATAGTTTGATTGAGTGGCTGAATCGAAACGCAATGTTTAGATTTTCATACACTGCGGAGATAATGGCGCCTCCAGCGTACATCTGAGAAGCAATGTGCTGAAGACCCTTAGCGTCAGGGTAGTCGATAAGAGAAGCATGCCCAGCGGAGATAAAAAGAGACCATACTAAGGAGTTGGTCGCGTCAGTTTTAGTCTTAATAAAGTTGCGAGAAACGTACATCGTCATAAGCAATATCACTGGGTTTCAGCAACTTGTCCAGCTTGGCGCGAAATTCACTGGAATGATCCTCCCACATGGCCCGATCCTCGGCAGGAAGCCATTCGTTCTGTTGCGAGAGCCAGTCGGGCTGGTAGGTGCCCGTCTCACTGCTAGGAGGAGGCAGTGGAGTTTGAAGAGATTGGTTCGTATGATAGGTAATCTTTTCGCAGTACGACCGGTTGATACGTTTTTAGCTACACCGGCGGGATGGTTGGATTTCTCTCATGGGAAAAATAATGGGCGACAGCGCACCGCCGGAAGTTCAGCCTATTCGTCGTGGCTACGCCGGTGTAACGCTTCAAGCTTCCCATATCGTCCCATTCAGTGTGACTGGAAATTCAATTTTAAGGGCAATACTCTCTAAATATATGGGCCAAGATATGGAAGGCTTATTAACTGGCGAAAACATCAACGATGCGCCTAATGCGTTGTTATTAGATTCGGTGACTCATGAAGCTTTTGGTTTATTTAAATTTAGTATAGAATGTCAAGAGGGCCGGTAATTTTTCAGAAGGTTATCTCCAACTCGTAAGCTGCATACATTTGTTCTTCGCCATCGTGACGGGGAAGAGATCAATTTGGGCCAAGCATCTGGAGAGGTGGCACGTCCATCATCTCTCCTTTGCAATCTCCATTATACTATTGGTCGAGTTTTATGGATGAATGGGGCAGCAGAAAATATTGCTAAGGCACTCGCAGATGAAGATGAGCTAAAAGATGGACATATGGACAGCGATTATTGGCATCGAGTGAGTGTTTCATATCGTCAGAGAGAGCTGACAGCTTTGTCGGGGCTCGATGAATTAGCTACAGATGGACAGGATGATAGCAGAGATTCTGAGGACATTACGCCCTGCAAAATAGTTCCAGATGATCTTTATTAGTAAACCAGATCAATGCGCCTTATTCTAAAAGCAGACGGAATTAATGTATCCGGCAAATTCCTCGAATTATCTAGAGAATTGGGGCTTTGCTAATATGCAGCCGGAAAGTTGCTATTATTGTTGTCTAGTTACTTAGACGTTGTGACAGGCTCGTCTGTTACTTGTGCCTTCTCCTACTCGTTTGGAAATGGTGAACTGTGATCGAGCAGCAGCCGCGGATTGGTTCAATACGATACGTCCATAAATAGCATATGTCTTCGCAGTTGCACTATAACTGACACAATGCTACGTTTGTTATTGGAGATAAATTATCGCAGCTAACAGCAGGTACGTTCTGGATTCGAGTACACCGATTACCGATCATTCCACGCTTCGGGATCAGCATAGAGCATACTCTGCTCCACTAAGTTACAGGACCTCGGACCTCTTCGCCTCTACAAAGGTGTCCGGTTTCGGCAACGTAAATCATAAGCCCGACGGTGCAAACTCGTTTCGACATATAATCAATTGCATCACTCTGCCAGTTGCGAGGCTAAGGTCATTTCATGAATCAAATTGAAATTGCCGTCCCCACTGCGGATCCCAACGCTTGCTCAGGGAAAACAGAGACGTGCGACCACCGATTAGTGTGCCTGGCTGCCAATCCCCTATTTGTTTACACCATGCCTTCCATGTGCGTGTCGTGCAGTGGGCTGCCGTTGCGTGCGTTCAGTGCGGTACAGTAAGGGCAGCAAAAAATCTATAAAGAATCAATGGTGCTCCTTGATTTTCTATACAAACGTGCACACAAACACACAGACGCAAGACCCATGCCGAGCGAAATTAAGGACGGCTGTGTCCTGAACCTGTGCCGCCGGGAGGGTAACGCGAGGATTTGTGTTCTGAGCCTCGGTAGGGTAACCACCTCTCCCCCGTTGACCAGATTCGTACTAATAATAATAAATCCCCACCATCTCACATTTATCGACGAGATGTCAAACGCTTCAATTGTGCTACCTCGTCCTGGGACAGCGAAGTCCACCGACGCGCTGCGGTCAATCCAAGCTCCATCTGAAGCCGCCTTCGTAGCAACCTTTGGTAACCTGCTGCCACAAGCACTATATCTGCCGACGCCAAACGGCAGAGTCGCCTATTACGAGCTGCCACCCTCGTCTCCCGCACCTACAGACCGCACAAGGCCGATTTCTCGTGTGCTTTTCGTGCACGGCGTCCAGACGCCCGCAATCGGCCTGCAGCCATTGGCAAGCGCGCTGTCTTCGCGTTTTCCATATGTTCAATGTGTACTTGTTGACCTGTGGGGCCACGGGCTCACGGACACACCGTTTGTGGCGCACGACCCGGCGCTCTTTCATGCGTTGCTGGAGGCCTTGATGGTGCAGCTTGGGTGGGAAGATGCCCATTTCGTTGGTTATTCGTTTGGCGGGTCAACGACAGCGACTTTCGCGGCTGCACACCCCGAACGTGTCGCGTCCATGGTGCTGGTTGCGCCCGCGGGTCTAATCCGCGCAACACAATTTGACGAGTTACAGAGGAGTTACTTGCATGGCGGCGAGGGATTGGAGGAGCGGGCGCGAGCGTGGATTTTGGAGCTGCTGGAAGGGGGCCAATTAATTGTCCCTTCAGATTGGAAGGAGAGAGTTGGACGAGGCGAAGTAGTTGCGGAGGCAGTTCGAGACTGGCAAATGAGGGAGCATGCAGGGCACATGGCAAGCGTAGTAGGTATTGTCAGAGATGGTGGCGTCCTGGATAAACATGCTGAATTTGCTGAAGCGGCAAAAAAGGGCATTAAAGGTCTATGTATCCTAGGAGAGCTTGACGACTTGTGCAGCGTGCAGGACTTACACAATGTTGGGATGCGGAATGTTGCGGTCGTTCCGCAGGTGGGACATGGAGTTGTGAGAGAACGGGTGCCAGAGGTCGTCCAACTAATCGAGGAGTTCTGGAACAAGCTCTAGTAGGCAAGGTGGCTAGTAAGTGAGCTTAACATACTATGACTACTCAATAAGGCTGCAGCATCTTAGGAGATGGTTGGATTGAGCGTGGATATAAGGTTGGATATTTTCACGATGGCACTCCTGACTTTGGATAGCAGTGAAAGGGTGCCACCATAGGGATGGGCAGCAAATGTCTCACTGCAATTTGCGAAATTAGCGCAAAATTTAATTTGAATGCTACTTACATTGTGAGGAAAGAAACAAGGATGTATTACTAAAAAAAATAAAGAAGAGACTTTTCCGCTGGCTCCACATGAAAATGTTCACCCTCATCAAGTTCCGGTTCCTCCTCTTCTGTAACAACCCCTATTTGGAGGAAAGTGATATCATGTGAGGATCTACATGTAGATGTGAGGATCAACATGTTGATGGGAGATCGACATGGAAGATCAAGATTGTATAATTTAGATTGATGTATTTAAGATCATGCCTCTGTCGCTGAAGGAGAAGGCAGGCTGCAGTCGAAATATATTCTTCCCCTACCTTGCTTATTCTTGCAATATTGATCTCTTCTGACAAATCTTGGTGCAACGCACGTTACATCTTCATTGAACCATCCTAATTCCGCTTCCTCCTGAAAGTTGAACTCGTTTCGCACGAGCCTTTCAACAGCCGCATTGGCATAGAGAAACACAAGCTTTTCGACACATGAGTTCTGGGTCTTGCAATGGATATATCCACAAGTCGACCAGTTCCTTTCTGTTGAAGATGTAGAAGCGCAAGAGTGGAAGGTATGAATGAGAAGCGGTTGGCGAAACTCTGGGTGAGTGACTGTTCAATCGATATCCAGTCTCAAGGGATTGACTATCAACTTATATACTTGAGACTATACCTGATTACTAAGGCATGAACAGTAGAATACTGTAGAATGATACTACGTAATCAGAATGGCGTGATTGACCACGTCATCTCAATCCCCGCATCTGGAATATACTAGTGTGCACTATATACCACTAGTGTGCACTATATACCTATAGAATATTCTATCGTAGATGATACGGACAAGTCATCAGTCAGCAATGTGGCGATCCATTCCATCCATTCCACTTAGGGGTTCCGTGGAATGGAAGTGGACGCTAAGGGGGAACTTTGCGATGGAATGGATCCACGAATGGTATCAGTGGAGTGGATGGACAGTGGAATGGATACGTGGAAGCTATCTACACCTCGATAACGCCCAGCCCTGTCTAGCGCTTTTTTCTCATTACCTCCTAAAACCTGTAACTCCTCTTCTCCCTCCTGACCACCAAGCAACTGCTTCCACTCCATGAGCGACTTCTTATGCGACTCGGGCAGCTGTAGAAGGTGCTCGTTACTGTGAATAAGACCAGCCTTTTGCCAGGAGCGCAGAGTCTGCACAATACATATTGTATTGGCCCCCACACGATTACCCGAAGGGTCTAACATTCCACTGCAAGATGAGAACAACTCTCCACATCTGCGCTCATGGGTGCAACGGAGAGAACGTCGAGCGCCATTTGAGCTAGCCGGGAATAAAGGACTTATGTTTCTGGTGCCAGTACGCTAACGGATCAACAACATCCTGGTCCGAGTCCAGGTGTAAACGCTGCCACTCCTCGTATTCATCTGTTGTAGGTACGCCCGTTGAGAAAGCAGGGATGCAGGGCGACTCCCATCTCGATTTTTGTTGAATTTCGTATGTAAGATGCCTGAATAGTCCCTGAACGGGATTCTTTGCCGTATCGATCCATGAAGTTTCGCTGGCCCCCATTTCTCGTGCTAGCAGCATGAGAATTACTTCTATGCCCAAGTTGACTGCTTGTTCACTACGAGAATGTCTTTGACAGACGAGACATATACTTTGGCCCTGATTCAGTGATTCGGGAGTTTATCGACCTTGACTATCCAAGCAGACAGACGATGATGACTACTACGGGAGAGTTATACCGTTGCGGTCATGGTCGCTGGCAGAATCTATATGCATTCACGTGGATAATATCCAGTGCACGGTCGGTATAGTCCATAACGGTATTTTGGACCGTAATTGGGATATCTTTGATACACATGGAGATGAGTTCAATCTTGCAGTGAATGATGGCCTAGAAATCTCCACACAGTCTTGATAACAATTATGTTCCAGTGCTGGTTTTTAGTAACTATAAATATATAAGTTAAATGATGTTAGAAATTAAGCTTAGTATTAGTTACACTCTGGAATTGTTATAGTGCACATTATTTCTGGATATCATATTTGGGTCTCAATGTGAAGCAAAGTATTTCAAGATGAGGAACTCACACCATTCAAGAAAGATGGGTAAATGACGTACTCAGTTTCGCGGGTGAACTGGATGCATCAGAATTATAAACTCAGAGTTTGCCCTGACTCAGGACATCACTTGGATGTACTGAGAACCGCTGGTCCAAATTCTTAGTTCGTTGAAATGACATACCCAGTACAGAAAATTGACTGGATACATCAATTTAAATAACTTGGTGCTAGATTCATGTCCATAGAACACTTGTACTTACCACGTTCTCGTTCTCGCCTGTTTCGAAAATGTCGATCACGAGATTTTACGACGCTTGCACATGGGTTGTACGCTGCACGTCGCCGTGCGTCAAGCTGCCGAGAGAGTCGGCAACCAGAGGATGGCGGCTGGTTGGGGAGACCCGGGATCCTTAGACTGGTATTGATTTGGATGGATGACCACTCGGGACATATCTTATCCGGTTCACGTGATTTTTTCATACTGCTGATTCCAGCAATGTGCGGCGCTCACCTAACTTTCTATCGGATTTGTACCAGGTGTCTAGGTCTTATGGTGGAGTCACGTGACTGTGAAGTGGGCGAGCCAATGGGCGGTTGCGAACGCGTATTGTAGCCGCTCTCGAGCGTAGCCCGCGACACGTACTCAGTCTTTGTCTCCGCATCTTACTTCAAATCGCGGCCTACTCTTTATTTATATATATACAGGAGAACGGGAGACAACGGGAGAGAGAGAGTGAGCGAAATGAGCGGTTTAGGCGGACTGAACAAAACCACTGGTGGCATTGTCATCGCCGCCGTGCAATCCCAGCTTTTCCATGTCGCAACCCCATTAGACCTCTCTAATGCAACGGAACATATCTGCTCTCTCGTTCGCCAAGCAAAGCGCGCATACCCCTTCACAGATCTCATTCTCTTCCCCGAGTACTGCATCCACGGCCTCTCAATGTCGATGTCTGCATCCATAATGTGTACTTTGTCCGGCCCCGAAGTTGCTGCCTTCAAGAAGGTGTGCAAAGAAGAGAAAGTCTGGGGCGTCTTTAGCATCATGGAAGTTAACTCCATTTCTCCTGACGCAAATCCGTGGAATACTGGAATCACAATTAATGCTGATGGGGAAATCGCAAACTATTATCGGAAAATGCATCCGTGGATTCCCGTTGAGCCCTGGTACCCTGGCAATCAAGGAGTTTCTGTTTTCGAGGGCCCAGGAGGTGTGAAGATGAGTCTTATTATTTGCCACGATGGAATGTTTCCCGAAATGGCAAGGGAGGCGGCTTATAAAGGTGCGGAAGTCCTGCTTAGGACCGCGGGATACACGAGTCCGATTAGACAGAGCTGGGAACTGACCAATCGGTCGAATGCGTTCACAAATCTCATGTTTACGGTTAGTGTTGCCCTTGCGGGGAGTGATGGCACATTTAGGAGTATGGGTGAAGCGATGTTTGTGGGACCTGAGGGAGATATTCTTGAGAGGGGTGATGGTACGCCTGATAACATCATTGCGTGTGAATTGAGAGTTGAGGAGGTTAGGAGAAAAAGGAGGGAATGGGGTGTGGAGAATAACTTGTTCCAGTTTGGTCATCGAGGATATGTCGCTGTTAACGGGGGAGCTGGGGATTGCCCTTATAAATATATGAGGGACTTGATGCACGGGAAGTATAAACAAGCGGAAGATGATGAAGTAGTAGTTCGGGATGGGACATCGTGCGCTTTTGACAAGGCAACAGCAGAATATGTTGATGAAACATTCCAAGGATAGGCTGATCATCAGGTTATTTTAGAGACATATGAATATTTAACACTGGATCAATGGAGCACATCAAAGAATGCAAATGCCTAACGTGGAATTTGGTTTATATCTAAAGCGCACTTCAAAATCAAGAACATTGTCTGCAATAAGTCGTCTACCATACCCTTTTCACAACAATCGCGTCAAATAGAGGGAAACATGTTGTCAGGAGTAACTTCCTGAGGGTCTCGTGTGCCTCGGCCCGTCTCCTGAGCCCGGTGAACTCCGACGCTCGCTCCGAGCTCTACCCCGAGTCGAGGGACATACGTGTTGAAATAACAACTAGATACTCAATAGAGTCATATAGGTGGACATAAGGAAAGTAACACTCTGCAGAGATGATCTAACGTCCAACGGATCGCCACAAACCCCTTCACTGTTGTCATACTTCCACTCGCACTGAAAGCACTCAAGGTTACGAGCCCTGGGTGTGTTCACGACAACATGAATCGGTCAACACAAACACATACTATGTCAACAAAGTCAAGCTACTATGCTGACTTTGCGAAGTTACGCGGTGAAGAAAATTGTCTGTCATGGAAACAAGACATGCACATACATCTGCGAACTCTGCGTCTGGCAGAATGTCAGGAACCCGCTCCTGAGTGTTTAGTACCTTCGGCCTTCGGCGAGCTCCGAGGCTCCACCGAGTCTAGGTCGACACGTTGTCCGAGGATGAAAAGTTTTGCTTCTTATTTGTTTTGTAATCAGTTGATTGTTATTGGCTGTAGAGGCTCGGACGGGGCCGAGGAAAGGAGTAATAAGAAACGCTCGCTCCGTCCTCATAGATAATATTTTAAAATATATTGTTATTACAAGCGACCCAGCTAGCGTAGCATATAGTGCAATTCTACCGACTCCTAACACAGAAGCACTTGCATTTGAGAAGGTGCTGTCAGCGGATGAAAATTTACAGATGCACGGAAGCATGCTGTGCCCAATTCAGTAAGGGTCGTTGGCTGTTAAAATGTGCGATATTGATTTATAGAGCACAGTGAAAGTAAGTTCGATTAGAACTTTAGTAAAAGGGTTGCTGGATCTCCGTAGACTTAGTTCAATCAACTAATCACGTATCCAAGGTAATTACGACCTCTATATATATGCACAAGAACACTGTGCGATAGTCTGAATTGCCTCTAATCCTTAAGAAGAAGTAATTATCACATGAGGTAATTCTCACGCATCTCGTGTGAAGATAGTCTACTCAATATGGATAAGATCCCTCAGACTATGCTTCTTTTGTGTAGGATCAGTTCATACGACATACGTAATTGTGTCAGCAATCTCATACGAGATTGCTCATGCGTCTTACGATAGGGGTGGACACGAATAAAACTTTCCTTATTCGTATTCGTTATTCGTATTCGACATTCCGAATTTTATTCGTTGCGAATAAACGGAAATCATGCGAATACGAATAACGAATAATATTCGTAGTTTGCCGACGCTAATAATTAGTCAAACTTTAAATCGGATATTGACCGTTATTTTAAAGTGGGCTTGTGACAGTAAA
>JAJLTP010000171.1:0-23260 GCA_030568275.1 Lipomyces orientalis | reverse complement strand
GGGAAACTAAGACGTCGGATACAAAACTTGGTCAGCGATATGCACTGTCGCATTGCAAAGTATTTGTGCACAACATTCAACCTTGTCATCCTACCAAGCTTCCCAGTTAAACAAATGGTGATGCGCAAGGGTGGACAGCGGCGGATCAGGTCAAAGACGGCACGAGCTATGGCCACTTGGTCGCATTACAGATTCCAACTGACGACTTCTCGACAGAGCGCGAGAATATAAATCGTGCAAAGTCGTTTTGGTCTCTGAAGAATACACCAGTAAGACATGCGGAAGATGCGGCGAACGCAACGACGTTGGGGGTAGTAAAAAGTACTCTTGCAAAGAATGTCGGTTTGAGTGCGACCGCGATATCAATGGTGCGCGGAATATTCTGTTGCGTTGCATGACAGTAGATCGGACAGTAGACAAATATCTACACAGGAACGACGATCGTGTGGATGGTCCACATCCTGTGCAGTAACCTCCATTTTAAGAGCCGCCACACGCGTTGAGGCTCGCTCCTTCTGGGTCTTCCGAAGTTGCATGACTCTTGTCAAAAACGAGTGCGCAGTATATTTCCCTCATCTCAGCGGCGAGTGGTTGCTGGATTTCATTATATAGTATTTCAAGAGAGTAGAATGATTATATTGCCCCGTAACTTTTCACAGACTCGCCGACATTGTCGCAGTAGGGCTTCTCAGTCAAAACATTTCGGAACAATAATTATATTAATAAAACTGGTCCTCACCCGACCACCGAGCTAAACCCTGGCAAATTTGCGATAGGCGATTCGGACTGGTTTTGAATGGCATATCATCAACTACCTGGTGCGTCGCATACTGCGGGATATTTACAATCATATACCGAGCCAACTCATGCATGCGGTAGAATACGCGAGCTTTTAGAAGCAAGACATATAAGTCAATGCATTGCATCTAGTGCAGTTAAGAAAAGAAGTAGTCCATGTCTTCCAAACCACAGGTGTCAAATGACATTGAAGATCCCATAACCCTTTCGCCCCATGCACCGACCCAAAAATCTCATGTAGAACCACTGCTATCTACTACGGCTCATGAGCCGACTAAATACACGTACTACGTTCCGCTGTAACCGGACTAGTCCAATCTTCACCCAAACGGTGAATTCAATCCATTTGGCCCTAATCATCTTAATTCCAGGCACGGAGCCCCCTGCGCTATCTCGCTCCGTTCGCGGTATCGGCCTTGGAATTGCAATCCTGCTATTATTCCCACCTGTCCTACTATAGTTGCCGTAATGCGCTTGTTTCTCAGCAGCGTTCGTGGCCAGCCATGCCGGGATTGGTGTTGTTGGAGGGGGTGGATAGTGCGGCATATGCGGCGTGTCCTTCTCAGATACAATGGGCTCGTCACTGTGGTGTAAATTGCTGCTAACTTTGATGCAATCGGGTAAAGAGAAGATATTGGATGGTGCAGGGGAAGAAACGGCGTACGGGAATTGGGGCAGGTTGTTGGCGCGATTGTAGACCGTAGCCGGTTGGCTGATATATGCTGTGCTAGCCATCATAACGTCGCCTCCAAGATGATATCGAGATCAGTTGAGTTGAAGTTTGTCTGTCAACCGATGACGGATTGTCGGGTATAGCTGCAGGCAGTTCGCATGGGTATATAGTGAATCCAACCAAAATGGGATCAAATGGTGATGACTGACTTCTACTGCAAAGGGATCAGTGCGGCAGATAATGCACGGGATCCAAACAGGGAAAGTCTGAGGCGTTACTGTCAGGTGGAACGGGCATGGCTCCTAGAGCCACATAAGGTCTCGCAAAATGCACTCTTAACCTTAATCCATCCTGTTAACTAGACTATTCATTCACGCCTTCTTCATTGCGAAAACATTAGTGGCTGACTGCTGCCAGTCAAAGCTTCGGCTGTTCCCGAGAAGCCTAATTGTCCAGGAATACATTTGCGTTCCGGCGTGGCTGCGGCAGTTATCATGCTCAAAAGTGATAGACGATATCGACTGCCACCGATGACCCTGATCTGCGCGTTGGTCCGTGCGGTCCTTGCCGACCGGCTCCCCGGGTGCGAGAGCAGCCGTGACCGCTTTTGGCTAATTGGGCCTGAGTGTATTGATATCATCTAAAACTTTATGTCAGAGCACAGCTGCACAGGTCGGTAGGTCCAATAGGAGGACGATTCGAACCGTCTTATTACTGTCCCAAAAATTTCAATGAGAATAGAGCAGCGACCTAGACTGAAAGACATTTCACATTTGTTCTTTCTCAGAGAGCTGTATACATCGATTGTTACGATGATAAATCGATCAGGCCGCCAGTCTCGTAGCGCAGAACTTGCAGGTGGGACATGCCGTTATTTTTATTGCCATGTGGTAGCATAAGAGATAAGAGAGAGAGTAAGAGAGACTCATGGGCGCAGCGATGTCATTCATGTCTCGGTTGTGCACTTTGTTAGTGGACAGTCCTACTATGTTTGGCGTACGAGGAATGGCGACTACACGCAAAATACTGTTTGCATTGCACTGCATTAAATTCCAAGACAACAATTGCAAAATATAATACTGGAAAATCCATTTCATTAAGGTTATCCGTACTCATTGGAGCTAAGACCTAAATAGTTCTGATTATTATTCTATTGATACAAATATTCAAACGACATGTTCATATTACATGTGGGTGAAATAATTAACAAAACCAAACGCACCACGACACCATCCCGTGCGCAAGCAACACCAGAAAGTTAATCCAAACTGATTACGCCTCGTGAATCAGATCCCACATCTCTGCACATAGCTCTAAAAATTTCTGGCGTTTCATGCGATTGTGACTAACTCTCTCTTCACCCAGCTTACGTTTCACACTTTGCATTTCGTCACCGGTCGTAGGATTAGCCATTCGGCATTCCTCGCATTCACACTCCGAATCGAAAGGCCGCCTGGGCTGAAGTGTGCTGTGAAGCTCACGACGATGCTTTGTACGCTTTAGAGGCGGATGCGAAAAGCCACTCTGGGAATAATAAACATCAGGTCTAAATGGCGACCCATGTGCAGACAGTTTTCGCGTATGGCCTGATACCTCTGGATGAACTCGTGCTCGTATAGAGATACCAGCACTCGACAAAGCTGGCTTCGCGCTATGAGGTACTGGCAACGCACCTCCATCGTTCAATGTGTCGCCATATCGAGATTTTTGCACCGTAAGCCTGTTCCTATGAAACGCCGGAGACGATACTGGCCGCCTACTGGAATATATGCCTTCAGATAACATTCGTGGATCAATCTGGCGGCCCTTTGAGGCATTGTGCTGACTTTCTTCTGATTCTTCCATCCCCATACTATTTACAAGCGGCGCTGATCGAATGGCGCGTTCATAGCCGCCTTCTTGATATTGTGCCGGATCAACGATTCGAATACTCGGAGGTCGTGGAGCTCGTCGTCCAGTCTCTGCGACAGATGAAACAGCTCTCTCATGCTCTAAACTGCGTCCTGCCATTGCCGAATGCGGTGGAGCTCTGTTATGCAGCTGAGGAGCTGGTACTTTCATGCGCATTCTATCCATGTCACCGTTGCAAGACTCGTTGCCACTGCCGGGCACTTCATGCTCATACTCTTTGACATCCTCCATTGACTCATCCGTATTCTGTCGATCACTATTTGCAGTTGAGTTTAATTCTGGAGACCCATCAGCGGGCTTCTGGCGAGATGCAATCAGTTGCCGCTGTTGCTTCTCAATTGCCTTTGTTTTCATTACATTCTCCAGCATTTCATAATTCATCGGAGGTAATCCTGGCGAGACACAGTGTAATGCCAGTCCCTGAATTATTTCCTTGGCAGATTTTGCGGGTTTTCCCAGCGCAATCGTGGATGACGGTGATGTCTTTTGCGACTCCGAAGAAATAGGATTCGTCGACGAATTCGAGATTGACTGTAGTGAAGTAAGCGATTGATCTATCACTAGACTTGGAGGCCGACGCTTTGTAAGTTGTGCACCTTCCTTGCTAGCAACTTTTGCGCTGACCGAATCGTTGACGGGCGATAAACTTCTTAAACCCACGGCATCGGTGGAATTGGCTGCCTCTATAATTGGGGAAGCCATGGGCCCAGGTGACCTTCGGTTCTCATTGAGATCAGGCAGTGTGGGTGACTCTGCAACCGTCAAAGATATTGATGGAACAGATCTGAACTCGTTAGCAATCAACTTCTCAGCGAATGAGTTCAAAGGCATACCGGTCGCTATCAGGCTGTGAAGCATGAGGCAAACGTGTGGCAGATACAAAACTATGCGCCGCGTGCATACCGCTTTATGAATTATGGATAACAAGGCCTATAACTACTCGAAGAATATAACACGCACGCGTTGGTTCAGCTGATATCAGACTGTGTTACACTTGCATCCAATGGCCGAACACCGAGATGAAGCGATCGAGGACTCGAAATTGACCGAGATGTGTTTCGAAAAGTGGAAATATATATATACAGAGGTAATATAATAGCCAAAGATGTTGAATTGTTTGTCACAGGGGAGACTGTCAGATCGCAGGAATGTATATTACCATAATGATGTGGACACGATCATGAAACACGCGATTATGTGCATGCGGAGGAACCCCTGGTTTGAATTACCCTTGTATTAGACAGCACCAGACCCAATGTTTTGACAAGGCATTGATCGGACGCTACCTTGCATGCCAGTCATGTGACCATGGCTGGCCAGGAGATGTGCCTCAACACACAGCCCCTTCTGATAGAAGGGCGACTAGCTTGCCCGAAGGTCGACTGTGCTCGCATACATACAGAATCTATCTAAAGGAACTTCGATTTGGACAAAGGTGTAGGGAAAATGCCCCCGGGGAAAACAAAAACCCAAGTGGGAAAACAAATATTCCCGGAGGTAAAAACCTAACACTGTTCCTTGCGCGCCTGACGGCTCCCCCCATGCCCACAGTCGAGACCGTGAATCCTACACAGTCCAATAAACAAAGATCTCAGTGAAGCCCACTGATAGAACCCTCATGCTGGTTAACAACCTACATGCTCTTCAGGGTAGCAGCTTCTCGATAGTTCGCTTGAGCCACTTGTTGTACTCGAATGTATATAATCTCTTTAAACCGTACGGCTGGAACGATAGATCACTGAAGCCGTATTCAATGTCCCAGGCAACCATTGTCAGCCGGAACCACATATAAAGATTTGCACGATTTGATCTCCTTCGACTCCAACGTCCTTCTGTCCCTAGAGGCAAATGCATGCCGTGTATTGCTGTAGAGGGGCTTTAATAACGACCGAGCGTTGAACGAGGAGTCAAGTTTTACAATCAATGCTCGCTTTCCCCGAAGTTCATCCGACTGCTTGTGCCCACTAGTCTGCTCCAGCTCCCGCTTCGCAATCGGCGCTTGCTTTACGTCAACATTGGCTTCAGGTTGTACTGCGCTGGAAAACTCTGGTACCGTGGTCCTTTGCCACTCTCCTTTGTTGTCTGTTAGCCTTGTTTGCTAGCACATTCTTCCACTGGAACGCGCATATTGCTCTCGCCATCAGCCGAAAACTCCGATTCCTCCTCGGAGGTGAACGAAAACTGCGACTCAGATCCCGGCGACAACAATGACTCAATAGTATCACTAGTAAATAGTCGGACCGAAAATCGAACAATTACGGAGCAATTGACGGGTTAGGGCGAAATGACTTCCCGGATATTTGGCAGGTAAGCTCACAGCACACTTCTGCATTCCTAGTTTCCTACCCAACACACTAGCACCTTGCCAGAAAATATATAACAAATGCTGCGACTGCGAAAGTGATCCGGATCCCAGCGGTGATGCTGGTCGCATATTACAGCCAGTTTAGGTAACCTGCGCTAGTAATCGCTTTCGCGGACGAGGCGGGTAATTGTTACCCATAACCTACGCGAAACCCCGCCGATCGTTGCGTTATCACTCTCGAAACCTTGGTGTGACAACCCTGGCAAAACATCCCCTACACAGCGGCCAACTGTCGACCTTTGGTGCATTTTTGGCATCCAATCCATTCTCGCTGACAGTATCCGGATCCAGCATATGCGTATTAGATAGGGTGGTTCGGCGGAAGCTGCGGTTTTCACGGAAAAATTGCTCCTGTGTGCTGCCAAAGCCGGTCGCCACGATATTCGCCACCAATGAAACAGACCGGCTCCGCTCGCTTCCGGCAGCGGAAAATCTCCGTGAAGCAGGGCCTACAGATTATACGGCAGGTAGACATCCCCGATCTTGAAGAAGAACAGCAGCGCGAGATACAGCAGGTCGAAACCGGCGTTGAGAAAGGCGAAGAAGAGGTATGAAAATTTGCTCATTACCCTAACCCAACCATAGCATGGGTCTTATGCTAACGCATTTTGTTTGTTTACAGGAGCATCATCTTCAGGCTGCCATCAACGCGTCTCTGGCTGCTGCTGCTGGTGCCAAAGTCCAGCAAATTTACATCCCAACGCCCGATGCTTCAAAATTATTTGAGGGATATTCAAAGTATTATACAAGAAAATTCGCTGAACCAACAACTTATATACGGTTCTCATCCACCGTCGAAGATACTACCGGTTGCCCTTACTGCTTAGATGAGAATGACTTCGAATTTCTGGAAAAGATCAATTCAACAAAGCGGTCTGCTTCTCAAAAGTGTACAGAAGATGTCTTTGAACAAGTCATGCACCAGTTCGAGACAGCAATTACCGAGCGGCAACCATTTCTGTCCACGGATGTATCGCAGATACTTTCATTCGAGGAGTTGGAAACTGCATTTTCGGAGTTTAATCACCCACTCTATATCAACTTCGCCAAGATGATATATCCTCATTGGAAAGAACGTAGAATTCAGCGCCAAGGAAAGTCTATAATGTATTCGCTCAAATTTGAAGAAGGCGATAAAGACGATTCTGATCCTTACACTTGCTTTCGCCGACGAGAATTTAGACAAGTTCGAAAGACTCGCAGGTCAGATGCGCAAAGTTCAGAAAGATTAAGGCGACTAAAAGCAGAAATGGATGCCGCGCGTTCCCTTACAGAGTTGGTTGTGAAACGAGAATTATTACGAAAAGACAGTCTACAATTGGAATGGGATACCTTCAAACAGCGTACTATGGTCAAAGAATTGAAGCGTAAACTTGGCATTAGGGGAGATGACGAGGATCTGGTGAGCAAGAAGAAGAAGCCTAATGCAGTTGAGAATCAGATTCCAGCAGTCAGGTTAGCAATTCCCAAGGTACCGGAGATTGGTCTTGTTACTTTGGAAGATATCTATCAGAAACGGGAAAAAGCCATTGACACCGCAATCGAAGAGAAGCTTTCTCGTAGGCGGGACGCTGACATTGGTTGGGAGGATTATACCGAGATAGTTACCGGCTGGCTGGGTATATTGGATAATGGTTATTACACTGCTTACAGGGGCAACTGATTGCGGGCATGTTACTTAGGATGGGATTTTGGACATTTGTATTATAGTTTGATCACCCTCATATCTTGTATTTGTAGCATATATCATAATCCACTAACGTCTAATGCACTAGATTTGAATATGCTCCGCACTCACGCTGGGGTACCGACAATGTAAGCTCATCCCAGTGGCTAAGGTCCATTAAGTAGCAGGCGACGAAAGTTAAAGGCGCACGCCATCAACTATCACCTTCTCACGTACAAAATATCCGTCGGGGCGCCTTGGACTAGGCGTCCGTACTTACTATATCCACATTTGGTGAATGTCAGTAACTTGTACTTAGTTATGAAAGCTACGAGATTGGCGGCGTCATTTGTGAAAGATGGCCAGCACTGTTGATCGGAGCAGAGTGCGATACAGGAGACGAGAAATCGAGGCGAGGATTACACTGCTGCCGACAATTTGTCTGACCGTGGAACAGATCGAAATTGAGGCTGTCCAGTGCTGACATTAACAGATAGTGGCTGTACACAGATAGTCAGAGAAGTCTAAACCAACAGTAACTTTTCGATTTTGATCCGTGGCACCACACACGAATGCATAAGATAGAACGGCAGTATTCGTTCATTCGACATGTATTGTACATCTGAATAGTGGTACCGTGAGGCCACCGAAGATTGATAGTAGACAGTCGATAATGCTTTAGAAGCGCAGCTCATGACTTCAGTATGGAGGGTTGATGATTGCTTCTCAAGGGGGCAAGGTGTCAACATCCCACCTGTCCCCCAATGCTTACAATGCGAAAGGACAATTTCATGCCAAAATTAAATGCGTATTTTGGATAGAAAACAATGATATATAACTAACTATAACAAATTGTTAAGTATCGGAGAGTTCCGAAAATGACTACCACCCACCAGCAGCTCACCTGTTGACGTGAGGCTTGGAAGTCATCAGTGCTTGGCCGCTCGGTCACCAGCATATAGTCTCCAATACGCATGTGAGGGGAGTTGGAGCAAACAGCCAAAGAATCAATTCGGAGAAATGAATGCTAAAAAACAGTTGAAGTGGAAAAAAGGCATTTGTACGAGTACGACGCAAGAGTGGAGAAAGAGTAGTGACAGAATCGAGAACAATCAGGACCAGGGAAAGTAGAGCGGTTCAGAGTTGCGCAAGACATTGACGGTCACACGGAATCCGACCAACGCCGTCACATTCCACGCCAAGACTCGCATGTTATGTTATAGTGTTCAGGGCTACGCCGCTCAGTGTCGTCACTCGATAGGTGAGTAGCCGAGTAGATTGTCAGGTAATTTAAACTACGTCGTCGGTAGGGGAACTTATTTCGGGACATAGGACGAGATTGCCGATAATTATCGGAAATCGCATAAATAATAAAGTGTTTAACATGCATATCTGCCAGCACATATATATGGTAAGTCCTTGCAAGCAACGTTGCGATCCCCCTCCTCAAGGCCTCAAGGATGTGGAAGGTACAGGTGAAGCTGTGGTACCCAACACGAGGCGAACATGTTGACTCCGGAGTAAGTGCGCGAAGTCGGAGACGACCCCCACGCCGCGACTGCCGCTGTGCTGTCCTATCGTGACGGTCGAAATTCGACCTATCGTTCGGAACCTAATAGCCCGCTCAGCAAGATGACAATGACTGGACTTGAGCCCAAGTCTGCATTTTGAAAAAGCTCTCAGACAAGTGGATTCCTTAATCCGTAATCGGTTTCTCCTAAGTTATAGCACATATGTTCCTTGACGATAGCGATGCTGAGCCGCACAATGCAAACCGCCGCACCCCGAATCTTAACGGTATGCATATGTCAAGCAAGCCGATGGCGACTGTATTCGCGACGCCTATTCCAAATAATTCAAACATCTTTGTAGTATCCTTGATTTCGCTTTCATAACCATCGACAGACTACCTCGACTATATTCTGATCTTCTCCGGATCTCTTGATGAGACAAGCGACATTATCGGCGCGTTCTTTCCAAACCCTAAGAGGTCGCCCACTTTAATTAATCAAATATGAGAAGTGCCAAGTTCCTCGCGGCGCCCGACTGATTTCCTCGGCTATTTTGTTTCGTCAAGCAGCTGTATATCTTTATCCGAAGATGTAAGCGCCATGATTTTTGGCTGGGGAGTGCCAAGTAGTGACCCTATGGTCTCGATCTTATGTCGGGAGGTGTAAAATGACAACTGTACTGTCCACATTTAGATAGTAAGGTGTTGCTGTTCAGTACACTCTTTAACTCGCTAAAGGCAACGGTGGATACTATAGATGATCTATGCGCAATAGAACTTGACGCTACTGATGGTGAGCCGATGTCGCTAAGCCGGTAGGACGAAAAGTGAAATTGGCCAGAGTAGAGCCATCGCGATGATCCTGCATAAAGGCTACATACTACTGATTTAGATGCCAATGAACCTCACCATTAGCCGACTACTAATGCACGCTGTTCAAGAAGACTTGCACATCAGACAATAATTGTTAAAAATGCGTGTCGGGTCCATATCCAGTCATGATACTCTTCTTACAACCGGCAGTCACACTCAGAACGACAGTACAATCCGTGCGCTCGTGTAGCGATATCCCGGCCCTCACAGTGGCACAGTGATAGCGGCAATCATCTGGTTGCGGTGCTCGCTTCTCAACCGAAAGCCCTTCTTGCAGCCAGTCAGCTTCGGTATGGCTTATCAATTGCGGAACGGCGCTCGATACCTCGGGTTTCTGTGCACTGCAATATTGAGGGGCAGCGGAACACCAATGCCGCAATGAATTCATGAGATAGGCAAGCCATCTCTCTCATGCTAAACGCTTCTAAAGTTTGGGTGAGCTTCGACATAAAAGAGATGCAGATTGCATGTGGGATGGCCTGGATCTCAGATATAAAGTTGATATCCGAATAGCGGGACGCTCCAGTATGCAGCGGTATCAGGTAAGTGATGGGTACGATATTCTATCGTACAGATCGGAAGGATTCAGGTATCTACTACGGCCAGGATCAGCTTACTACCATCTGGTATAACTTATGTATATTGAAAAAATGTATTAGCGTGCGGCAGAAGGACGGGACAGTCGGCGGCAGACGACCCGCCTGTGAAATTAACATAACTTATAAGAAAGTGGATATTCCCCAGTTTGAAAGAAGTTGTTTGCTTGTTTGCATAAAGATCAAGCCTTACAAAGCATTTTCACTCTCAGAATCGTTAATTAACATCTCCAATCTTCCTCCAATCGTAAAGTATGTTCTTTCTTCTACATTTCCGTTTTAAAGAGGCATGTATACACGATTATTGTTAAGAGGGCATTTCCGACAGCGTGCACAGTCAAACCCTGTTATAACGATACTCGATCCGGATATAACGATAAGATCCGGTGCCGTAATTCTAAATTTTGGTGAAAAAAATCAATTTGTAAACTCGATTGCCTTCCTAAACAAGTTTAGTGCTCCGCTGAGCCGATATGAGGTGGCTGTAGACATTACATCATACCAAAGGGGTTTCTACTGTAGTCTCAGCCCGTCATTGCTCCAGTGCCCCCCTGAACACTGATGACCGCGATGGCCATGGTGGCTGTGGCCCCTTTCATGCAGCTACTCAGCAACCGAGATTCACCACCCACCCGCTTTGAATACTAACTTAGTGACTAAGTCCAGGACGATATGGGTTGAGCAACGCGGACTGTCGCTAATCCGATATGCGGTGAGATAGGGAAGCGGGCACGAACACGTCGAAGAAATGCCCTCGCCAAAGGTATATGTTGCTAAGGAAGGAACTATATCTGATTGAACAATCCAATACCCTACGATGTCTTATCTATAGTTCGAAAACGACGCAGAGACAAGACGGCCGGGTTGGCATATCTCTCAGTCACAATAGATTAACTGCAAGTGATGCAATTGTGACAGAGGCTCGGCGTTAGACAATTCCACGCATGGCATGAAGGCGCGCATTACTCATTAGACCGCTATAGGCCCTCTCTATCTCGATGATTGCTATTGATCGCTTGAATATAGTTTGGAATTTTTGGAAGCTCTCAATAATGGCTCCACTCAGTTTGTCGACAAAAAAATGCTTTGCGCGCAATGCTAATTGATGATCTGGACTTTATGGTCTGTGAATAGCCACGTTTAAGAGCTTTGGCCCGTAATCGCTCTTGTGTTCCATTGTAGAATATGCCGTAGCAGCCCAATTCTTGCTTATCCTGAACAGCGGTGGGTAGAACTGCCTGTAACATGAACTCTAGAGATCTCAAATTTTGAGATTTCACCGAGTCGTCTGGCGTGAAGCTTTCATCCAGCGTGAGGCATCTTTACAGACCAAGGGTACTCGAGCTCTATCAGAACAAGGGCAGTTGTATTGGTAACCTTCCTTAATGGCAACTGAACAACCATATTTTTTAAAGCCTGACCTAAAAAGCCGTGGAGAAAGTATCTCATCGAGTGTTCAAAGATACAAACGTTCCGCCTCGGCGCGACTCGATCGCTTCCTCTACACCTAGGATGAGTATCATACATTGTTGCTTATTATTGTAGTTTATTAACCGTTTGCTAATGTTTCAGCGTGCTATGATATCTTGAGTTTGAGCCTGTATGTTCACAGACGTTAGTCTAAAAGTCGTCATAGATCTTTGGACGACAAAGGATCCTTTCAATGCTGTTGTATATGCTTTGGTGAAGAGTAAGGCGCCCGCCCGCCTCGCATCCTTGCAATTCGGTAGGCACTGACTACCTGGCAGCATGTATTGCGATCTCCAAGTGTGCCTCTATTTGACCTTGTCCTTGCGGATACCCAAAGATGATTTCCGTTTGTAGCGCATTCTGCAAGGTTGCAGTTTCAGGCTTGTAATGAGAGAATTCAGTATTCGAAATTTTATAATTGGGGATGGATATTTATGAACTATTATCCTTTTGTTGAAACATAAAAGCCGTTTTGTTAGGGAACTTGTCTTCAATTTGAGGAGGCGTGTTGATGCTGTTTTGTCGTGTCTCGGACGCGTGCTAAAGTAGCAAAACGCTTACTGTAGAACGACGGGAACGCGTCGAGGGACTTTCCCGCAATTTAGCGTTAGGGATGACATCAAAAGGAGATTCATGGAGCTTCAATGCATTATGCCTCGTTGGGACACGCTAAAATGTTTACAACTGATTCTCTTAGAATTACCCCTGAGCGAACGACGCCTTGTGAACGAGAAACGCGCTTGTGCATTAATAGAATAATGAATTTGAGAAGATGTGGGCCGATGCTCTGTTATTAAAGTAGAGTATGTTGGAAAAAGCTATATATTGTTTGTAAGGAGTAGAAGATTGAGACAGTGTGTGTCAGTACACTTGGCACCATTTTATATTGTAGCGTGTCCCAAGGCATTGTGCATTGAAGCTCCATGATTCTCCTTTGGATTGCATCCATGAAACATAGCACTGTGAGAATGGTACGGCGGCACATGTACAGTATACAGGGGATGAGCACGCAGAGACATGCAAAACTTGACATGTAAATAATGGCTGGTTTGTTCCACCTCTAGGTTCACTTGTCCAACATCACAAGTAAGGGCCTACTATCATCTAGTTTTGACGCTTTGACTTCCACAATTTCAAACGGCCCATGCTCTTGGACATTACGCTTTGCGACAGCAGATGCTGACTCGCGAAGCATAGGTTCCCTTTCGGCCAACGCCATTCGGCGGCGATACGACTTCCTTTTTTGGCGGTAGTGAGCAATTCACAGCAATGTCGTGACTTCAACAGCGCCTACTGTGCATGAAATTTTCCAATGTATATCTGGGCATCATCAAAATGCCCAGTTTTGGGCGGGAGTGGCAAGCAGGAGATGTGTCTGTAACACCGAATAAAATCGCGCAAACTAATGCTCCGTATTTATGACAAAATCCCTCTTCCAGTGCCGGCCTTAGTGCAAAGGCTCAGTAATTTGCACGGAGCGATGTCGAGCGGGTTCCCACATATTCCGTAGTGTGAAGCGTAAAAAGTTCAAACTCAACAATGAGAGGCAGTAATGGCCACTCTCATAACAACGAACGCACGAGGGACCAATACCCATTTCACTAGATGGAACGAGATCCTCTATAGAAGCTTTCAATTAGATCTTATACATACTGTTGCTCAGCTTATCGAAAATTATTACAATTACAACGCATCATAAATGATTACAACCAATTATAAACCACAAGAACTAAACAACTTGTTGACAAAGCCAGAGCTTATCTTAGAAGTTGCAGGCTGTGGTGGCAAGTCCAGAAAAACTGGTGGCCGCCAATCATCTTTGAGTGGGGTCTCTATCCACCATGTATAATGTAGAGGAGACTTTTCGTACCCATCGCCCCAAAAGGTATTAAAATATTGAACTCCACCTAGTTGCGAACCCTCTCTGATATGCGAGCTCTCACAATGTATCCTTCATCCCATAATTTCTTAATGAATTTTGCAGTTGAAGTGCCGTTTCCCTGGGTATAATCATTCGCTCGATTATACACGTCCGTAGCCAGCAAGGACAGTAAGTTGTATTCAATACTGATGCAATTGTGCTAAGAGGTGCAGACGTGTGCCCGGAAATGTTGAGCATAGTTTCTCTGGACTCAACAGTCATGGGCCGGTCCTCCCGAATAAGCTAACGGATTGATATCAAGCTGGTGTCCTTCATGTCGGTCATCTAGCTGTGTAACAACCCACGCATTGAGCTGCTTCTGGAGGCGCTCCATCCAAGGACAGTTACAAGACATGCTTCGCGGCGTCTTTTTGACGGGTGTCACTTTTGCTGCCCTTTGTCATCGGAATCTTTCTGTATAACTTTTTGGCATTTGCACAGCAATAGTTTCCGATCCTTATTTTTGACTAAACCATTCTTCACTGCGAAATTATGATGGATTGCGTAATCACAGAATTGTCTGGCTGGGTCTACCAATTCTAATACCATACCGACCTATAAAATATGTAGATTGCCTGATAACTGGATCCATTATAGTTGCAGCACGGGCAGGGAATATGGCAAAGATAATAGATCACGTTCGCGATACCGCTAGTTCACGGCGGTTGTGGAGGCGACAAGAATGAACCTTTTGCGTGCGATGGGTAGGGAACGTCTACTCTACGCTAGTCCCAAAGAGGAGAAATGGTTGGTAATGTCCCATAACCTCCAGTTTTGGCGAGAAATAATTCTTGGAGACTCACGGGTCTTAAACCAACTATTTATTTTTGGGACTACTGTGGATTACAGATTTCGTACCAACATGCTCGTATTGTGGCCATTATGAAAGTGTATACTCCCACCAATTAACCTGGTAGTGATAGAAATTCTCATTAACTTAGTGATATCCCGTCCGTAATTATTTATGCTACTGCATGGAAAGCAATATCGACCTTACGATCATTCCATTCCACCTCACTGCTCGCATGTGCTGCAACCACTGGGGAGAAGGCAATTGCAGAGCGTAAAGGCTCGTAAGAGGCGTGAAAGAGGTGCAAATAGAAGGGAAATTCTTGTTTAGTACTGAGAGGCTTAAAACAGCGAAGTTACGAAGAAGGGCGTCACAAAACGGCCTCGTGGACGCCCACGCAAGACCAGTTGTAAGGCAGTCACTGAGGAATGATGGATATTGTAATCCTTCTCTAGAGGATTAGTTGTCTTAGTATGTTGTGTTGAAATTTGGAAGAGTAGTGGTAGCTGGTCCAAATACCCCATACCCTACTTTATAATTTATACGCTTACGCTCGGGCCTTTTAGATCAACTTAGATTGCTTTGTGTGAAAATACCTAGTTCAAGTGAATCAAGCTGTTCGCGCAACCTGGGATTATTTCCTTTTTTTGTACATTTGTAGGTCCAGCAGCATTCTCTCTTCAGAAATATCTATTCACTAATGAAGGCTCTATTACTGATTAAACAATCCAGTTCCAATACTAAGTGACCAACGATGTCTTATCTATCCCTATGGAAGTAGATCCAGGACCGAGTGCAACACATTGAGGCAGCTGGTCACTTTCTTCGGTACCGGGCTCGTCATCATTTTGATGAGGCTGTACCTTTGATTACAGTACCCGGTATATCAGATAGATTCCTGGGTCTTAGTAAAACCTGATTTATCATTCTGATGCACCGGGTCTGCCCACAAATACCAGGTGCATAGTCATTTCGCCATGCCTGGTTCTTGTGAGGCACAAACCCTAACGCCTACCAATAAAATACATTTAAGCAGTCCTAGAGCGTAAATAATACTAGACAGCGGCATTAGTAGTTGTTACATTAATTCTGAAGCTTTAGATAGATGTACACATAAAACCAAAAGCGCCTGACGAGCGCACCTCTCTTGGTACACCCTAACCCCATAAAGATAGCGCTAAAGGCAGAAGCTTCTTTTCTCTAACCCCTGCGATGTCCTCCTGTTTTGCATAAGAATTGTTTGTATGGATTGTGATTAAGTTGTTTATGGAGCCCTCGGTGACTGCTAACGATTGCCCGTTTCAAAAATTACATAACGTAATGTATGGGGAACACGGTCATTCCCCACTCTACTTGCGAAGGGTATAACTTATACGTGGACTATATATAATCAAGCTTCTAAAAGCGATCAAATCTTGGAGAAAGACTGAAAAGGATATTCGGGCCTTAGAAAAGAATGGATTTCCATCCATTAGAAGTGCTGACCACCACTTCGAGAAGTCCCTAAGTCAACTCTCATGGATCGAATGGCTGGAGGTAAATCGTGTACTCAGTCTCACGAAACCTATAAGATCTTCTCGAACGCGGAAAGAAAAGACGCTAGTACGATGGATTACACGTCTTACAGCGACCGGTCACCCGCAACACCGGCTTGTTAAAAGAAATTAATGAAGAGATTCGTACTCGGCGCGCTCAAGTCGCGTCGCGTCGAAATAACGAACCTACCAATTCTACTCACAAATGGCTCTACAGATTCTAAATCGATATCCAAACTTGAAAGGAACTTATTCACGCCAATTGGAATCTGCACGACCTGAAGAAGCAACCTCCCACAAATTACAGCCTAATTTGACGCGTTTAATCTACGAAAGTCGGCCCCGTTACTGATTATGGCCATTCCCAGCCACACCACGCGATATGATTGGGCTATGTGTTATGAGACTGCTATTGATCTTCTTATTTCTGCCTCCTCATTGTTCGCATTTATTTCAGCCACTTCATGTTGGGGTGCCCTGGCCATTAAGCGATATCATACGCAAGAAGTGGACCGGTATACTCGGGCTGGTGTAGAGCGAATAAAACGGGCTGATTGGTTTGAACTTTTTCAGTGCATTGGAGAGAAAGCTCTTACACCTCAGAACATCCCAAGTGGGTGGAAAGGAGCCAGGTTGATTCCATTTAGTCCTCGGTGTTAAATTGCCTCCATTTCCAGCCTTGAGCCCGCATGTCTCCTCAAATCTCAACTAATGTTATATATAGACCTAGACCTCTCCACTCTGAACATCTCTCCTCCAGATGGAAGAGAACTAAAGCACTCAAATTCTCTTTAATACCGCTCTAGCAAGCACCGAACCACGCTTCACCAACTCGGCGATCTGCGAAGCGAATGACCCAGCTGGTCGAAAGTCAGAATGCTGAACTAAAGATTCTACGGAAGGAGCTTCAAGAGTGTAGGGAGTTGCTTCAGCCCGTAAGAAACGAAACAGGGCAATAGGATAAAATTACGGGTTATCATTTGTATTTAGTACAGAGGAAGTGTTGAAAATCGTTCGCGATGCGGAAGAGAAACCTAAAGGAAAACGACCACGTGGGCGGCCATATAAGCCCTGATTGAAGAAGTAGATAAAGCAGAAGAAGAGGAAGAAGCAGAGAATAGTTCGAGCGAGTCGGAGTTGGATTTGGTCAATTGTGTGGCGTGTAGGACAGGGTCAAAAGTAGAGTTGAATTTAGTGACCGGGTCCCGAATACATTACGTTATATAATTTCTTAACGCAAGGCCGATCCTTCTCAAGCTTTCTTTCAGTGCTTGATTTTGCTCGGCTTCCTGTTTCGTTTCCGAAACTGTCGGTCCAGTCTTGTGGTAAATGGTTTCATGTGCTGCTTTGGGTCGAATCATCGAATTGCGTTTGGGATACCGCTCAGCTGAATGTTTGTTGAATGTGTGAATCTGAAATGAGGGTTCATATCATACTCATTGGACACGGCACAAGAGACTCGAACGAGACCACGCATTGAGGCGGTGGCTTGCTATGCAGGTAGAGAAAGTCGGCGGAATGACGTCAGCCTGACATGGTTGTGCTTGAGAACCATCAAACCATAAACAGTGGGGGTCTGTCCCAATAATTGTATTGTGGTCTACAATAACAATAATCCTTGAGTACACATATTTCCTTTTTCGCGTATAGACTCAAAAGAATTAACCTGTTAAGAAGTAAGTTTCTTAACTCTTAAAGTATCAACCCAATTTAAGCGAGTTGCCAATCTGCCTACCAACACCACCGAAAATCATGGATATCACCAACCACATTGACAAAATTTATTTAAAAAAAAGGTGTCGTGAAAAGATGCCTCGCGTCGTCGCTTGGAGTGTCATACGATTAACTTGTGCGTCTTTGCAGCCAATCGGTTACTCTGAATTTGGCCCCTATCGATAGCTTGGATGGCTAACGATATTTTGTCTCTGCGTATGGCTATCGGCCCCTTTACGGTGTGCCCGTTTTTCCCATCGCTCTCAGTGCATTTCATGGATGCCAAATTCACCAATTTGTGCGTCCCGTTAACCCGTTGTTGGCCGTGCACCAAACGTCGACGTAAGAGCAATCAGAAGCCTCCATGGCATTAGAACCTGGTTAAGCAGATCCGTTGCAAGCCGAGAATCCCGTCAAGCCGATACATTTGCTGTAAATCTTCGCCTCACGGCTATTAATCAATTTCCATTAGCCGATAACTGAGTCAATGATACGAAATGGCTGTAAACATTACATCGGTCTAACGGGGCTTGCTGTAGTCTGCGCGCCACCAATACGAAGTAACGGCCTCTACGATTCTACGATATCCGAGAGCCCAAACTTCTCTTATCTTGGTGCTACGCAGGTGTCTTCTTCATGCTCATGCAGGCCGGGACGATATGAGTGTGTTGTATATGTTGTCACAAAGAAGGTGCCGTAGTTCTAGAGTTTTTGTGCATAATGAGCCAACTTAATTGTGTTATAAATGGTTTGGATTCCTTGACGTTGTTGTTGAGTTCAGGATTATTTTTTGATATATTTATAACTGTTGAATGTCCTGTTGACTCTCTTGTATTATTTGTTAAAACAATCCACAATATATAAAGAGGCCCGAACCCGCTAGTTCGTTAGTTAGAAGTCTTGGATTCAGTAGCATCAAGTTTTATTCTTGTTTCAGTGGGCCAGTCACAGTTCTGTAATCCTATGTTGCGGAAGTTCAATGTTGTTTGTTCTCTGTCAAGAATGAATAACTTTTGAAAGGCTCTGACAATTGAGTGGTAAGAACAGGTAACCCATCGTATGGATGAGGAAATGAGCTCTGTAAAGATTTGACAATGATAACGATCGTGAATAGTTAACGTAGATGCATAGCGAGCGGCACATCATAGCGAGCGGCGCACTTTCTGCCCAATCTGCCACAATTCATCTTCAACACTAATTTCTCCACAATCCATGATGGGTTCGTCTTCAAACGAAAGTAGAGTCATTCTTGCGCTCGAAGCGCCACTTAAAAAAATTCTAGCCTTTCGGTTCGAGCTGTAGCTAAGATCTATACCGTCCCCGAAACAACCCTCCCCCGTCTGCGCGACGGTAAACTTTCGCGACGCGATATCTCTGCCAATTCAAAGAAATTGACTGATTTGGAAGAGAAAACTATTGTTCAACACATCCTTGACTTGGATTCGAAAGGATTTCCTCCTCGGTACAGAGGTGTGGAAGATATGGCGAACCGACTGCTTGACGCGCGTGACGCGACACGCGTCGCGCCTCGTTGGGCGGCAAACTTTGAAAGGGCACCCAGAGCTTACCACGCGTTTTAGTCGGAGGTATGACTATCAGAGGGCCAAATGCGAAGATCCAGAGCTTATTCGTGGTTGGTTTGCGCTGGTATGGAATACAATTGCAAAGTACGACATCCAGGACGCGGATATCTACAACTTTGACGAGACTGGGTTTTTGATGGGCGTTATCTCATCTGCTACGGTTGTGACAAGTTCCGAACGAAGTGGCAAACCAAAATCGAAGCAACCTGGGAATCGGGAATGGGTTACAGTGATTCAAGGCATGAATGCGCTTGGCCAGACGATCCCGGCGTTCATCATTGTAAAGGGAAAATATCACCTCCTCTCTTGGTACGAAGAAGGTCAATTGCCAAATAACTGGAAGGTTGCTACAAGCGCTACTGGCTGGACTACAAATGAGATAGGTCAAGATTGGATTAAACACTTTGATGAGTCTACAAAAGCTCAAAATATAGGTGTTTATCGCGTCTGGATCCTTGATGGCCATGAGAGCCACCACTCAACAGACTTCGAGGTATACTGCCAGGAGAACAACATTATTACGCTTTGTATGCCACCTCATTCGTCTCATATCCTCCAGCCTCTTGATGTTGGCTGTTTTAGCCCTTTGAAAAAGGCGTACGGTAAACAAATTGAGGATCTGATGCGAGGCGGCCAAACCCATATCACCAAGGAGGACTTCTTTCCAGCGTTTTATGCCGCCTTCCAGAGCTCCATGACCAAACAAAACGTTCAGGGAGGTTTTCGGGGTGCGGCTCTTGTTCCTTTCGATCAGGATCGGGTCATTTCGTGCCTTGATCTCCGGCTTAAGACCCCAACGCCTGTGAACTCAAGCCCTGGCAGCCCACAAGCCTCGGTCTCTAAGACGCCAAGCAATCCAACTGAAGCATCTTCACAGTCTACATTCATCAAGAATCGAATTGCCCGTCATCAAGATAGCTCACCAACCTCAATCTGTGACGCAGTTGACCAGTTTGCGAAAGGTTCGATGGCTATGATGCACAAGATGGTGTTGATTCAGGCAAAGATCAAAGACCTTTGAAGCTGCAAATGAGAGACTTAGTAAGCGGCGGAGGGCCAAAAAAACGCGTCTACGCAATGGAGGATCACTTTATATACAGGAAGCATCCGATTTAAAGGATGAGGTTGAGATGGGTGAGCAAATCAAGAAGGGGTAAACGCGTGGTGGTAGTCGCGCACCGAGGACCGAAACACGTCCCCGGCGTTGTGGCAACTGCGGCGAGGCCGGACATAACGCGCGCACGTGTCAATTGGTGATAGAAATATCTGCAGAAGACGATTCTGAGTAGTTTGAATTGATTTAATGGTGCTTTTGTGGAATTATAAGGGTTTTTTAGTATAAGTGCGTGAAAAGCGCGCCGCTCGCTAGATGCGCCGCTCGCTATGCATACGTTATAGATATTATTCTTAGTAATTTCAGACAACTGGTACCAAACTGCAATAATACGCAGTATAAACGTACCAACTTTCATTTATTTAGCATCACTAAAATGCATGAACAATGCATGTGCATAATAAACAAAACCACTAATATACATGATTCATGCCACTAAACAAGACCCTAAATTTTATAAAAGCACCTTAAAATTCAAACCCGGTTTTTACGTAATTACCATTGTCATCCCTTTCTAGCCATTCCCCACCTAACCACAATCTAATACATGAGTCATCAGGCTTCTTTTGGGGTGATTCCATAGGCACAAGCTTGTAGAAATTCTCATCTAAATTTGTGGGCTCGCACGAGCACTTATCAATCAAATTTGCTGGGCATTGCTTATTGATATCATGCTGGTAACCTATGTCTCGGAAAAAGTGCGTCTCTCGTTTGCTTAGGAACAAAACAACGGCGAGCGTATGCAGTGGGGCGTCACCAAAACGCTCATAATAGAACCCGCCCTTGCGATCAATGTAGTCAAAGTAGGTGTTGTATGTCTTGCTGCGGAAGAAATCAAGACTGCCAATCTCGAAGTTACTAAAGAACTGACAGTTGTTGTACTCTCCATCATTCTTATGATCAAGGATCCAAGAAAAGTCCGCTTCTGGATGAATGAGCTCAGGGTATTCCGACATGAACTCCTGGGTTTGGCGCCACATTGACGGGAAAGACCGCGCGTCGTCCAAAATATTCATGTTGAAACCTAAACAATTAGTTTATCAGAGGCGCCTAACTCTCGACAAGATACGGACACGAACCATATTTCAAATTGTTTTCCTCCATGAATGCAAATGGATCATAGTCAATATCGCAAAAGAAGTGGACATCGGGTTCAACACGCCAATACCAATCAAAGTCATCGAGAATAGGATGCTGGTAGAAAAAGCCCGAATTCCAGCGACACATATGGCGATATGAGATCATCCAGCCTTTACCGACACCGATCGCACCGAGATACTCCAAGGAGGATATGAACCGCGATTCATCGATCCACTTTGGGAGCGACCAATGCGATTCAGGAACGGTGGCGTAAAAGCATTCGGCATTGGTGAGATTCCCCGTGCGGGCTTTAAAAGTATCATCAAACGGGACATCGTTGAAAAAGATCCATGGATAGTTGTACTTATGATTGAAGCGAGCTTCAAGGTGTCTCATGGACTGCTCAATTCCCTCGAGCTCCGAGTTTCGGACAAGTGAAATCAGCGCTGCCTTCGGTTTCCGACGGGCGCGGAGGACCTCTACTGGAACATTAGCGTCGGACTTTGGAACAAGAGGGGTGAAAGCCTTTTGAGAATGAGCTTGGAAAACGGCTTCATTTAAAGCGGCATAGGATGGCGCAGATATCTTCGGGGTGCTGTGACGGTTGATCGCGGTGACCAGCAGTAGCAGACCGAGGAAAGTTACTACTGCGTACTGCACTGTTCGTGTATATAGCCTCGGTGGCCTGAATGAGAGAACGGAGGATGATTTATCCAGCATGGTCTTCAAAATCCTGATAAGGATGCTTGCAGGGGCTGACTTTGCCATTGTTCCAAGAATAGAGGAGCTCTTGCTCTCTCTATCGTATGACTCCTCGTATTCGTACGAGCTGGACTTTTCTGATTCTACGTTATTGGAAAAAGATGAGAAGATGCTAGTGCGGATCGGACGAAGTGAAGATATTGACTCGGAGTGCAGCAGTGCAGCGGATGACGAGGACGCGCCGTCACCGAAAAGCGATACAGCACGGCGGGACTGGGACTGTTGGTGATGGCCCGACCTCGAAACTGCGGAAATTGAGCGGAACGACGGTGACGGACTGCGGGACCGGTCAGGGGTTCTGGCTGTTACAGGCGAGGGCAGTTCAGAATCACGCGCCGTCCTAGAGGAGAGTGCGATGTTGCGGACCGAGGACGCGACGGCGCGGAATTTCGGAACTTGGAGAGTCGCCTGGCTGTCAGACTGATTGAGCGCGACAAAGGACGAATGGGACGATGACCGGGATGGGGACGAAGAGGGAGCAGAGACCTGCGAAGACTCTTTTGGGGACGACAGCCTGGCGGTGTGAGGGACAAAAACAGCTGAAGAAGTGCGACAGACGCTCGTCAGCGCATGAATCACACGACGAGTCTGATAGCAAAATGAGAAGCGAGTTGTATGTGGAGAGGATGTGAAGGAATGCGATAAAAGTGCAGCAGCACAACGACGAGCGGTGCAGCACTCGGCTGTCGTTGCCTCTCCCGCCCAGCAGCGTGCGGCGAGGCTGCCTTGTCCAAAGTTCGTACGCTGAGCGCACAACTCCACATCCGCCGCCATAAATAGCCCTACCTCGTCCACATTTATATGTGGCGGCTCACAAACTACTGCGTCACGTGACCACGCGGGGGTTAGTGACTGTCTCCTGAGATGAACGCGTCGCAGACTCAAATCTCGAATATTCCC
>JAJLTP010000170.1:0-23448 GCA_030568275.1 Lipomyces orientalis | reverse complement strand
GGGGGCCACCTTTGAGAGCATGCGAGACTCTAAACTGGGCTTCTCAGCGATAACTATTGGCTCCATACAATCGGGAACCATAGGTGGATATTCTTTATGCAACCTGACTTTCATGGATTTCACAATAAAATTGGCATCCTCCTCGTCTTTCAATTCCGCTTTCAGCAACTCTGCTTTGAACCGAGGATCCAGGAGCAAGGCAACGTAATACGCATCTTGTTCATCTAGAAAATCGTAGTACTTATGATACTTTTGTAACCCCCCCTGCTACTGCAGACGCAATCCCTTCTTCTAAGTCTACAAATTCTTCCTGCCTTGTAGTTGCATTCTCTAGCAAATCCTGCAACTCGTAGTATATACCAATGCTCAAGCTAATTGAAAGTCCTTTGGTAGATACCAACTTCGTAAACTCCTCGAACTTTTCCAAAACGTTGCAATTTGCTCAAGATGCTGCCAATCTGATGATGTGAACGGAGGTAAGAGACCGATTGCATTGAGGTAATGTCGGATCTGTTCCTTTGCAGATAGTCCATCTTGAAGCATGCGATACGTGGAATTCCATCTGTTGTCGACATCGTACTGTATGTATTTATCGTTTAATCCATGAACGGAGCACAGGTTCTTCCAACCTTCTCGACGCTGCGGAGTTCGAAGAATCCATAGGCTTAGGATTCGTAGCCTAGACAAAGCAGAGTGGGATCCAATGGGCCCACCTCTAGCAATTTGATCGCATGCATCGTTAGCACTGTTCGTATCCCCAGACTTCAGCGACTTAAGGATTGTAGAGGGCGAAGAGCGTTTATTCCTACAAATAGAAATATACAAAGAGAACACGTTAAAGAACAGGAAAGAGAAAGAAAGAAGGAAACAAAAAGAATATAAGTCCCACTAACGGCCCGTGGCCCGGACGACTGCGGCCCGCGAAGGCGCAGCCGAGTCCCTTTCGGGCGTAGCCCGCGACAAGGATATCTTTTACAATCAAGTTCAGCACATGGGCCAAGCAACTGATGAAGCTCTCGCGACCTCGAAATCGCACATCACCACTTTCTTCTTCCATCATCAATCCTAGAGATTCGACAAAGGTGCCATTGTTACTAGCATTGTCGGCCGTAACAGCGATAAGCTTACTTGTGAGATCCAACTCTTTCAACATGTCGAATACCATCTGTGCCATGTTGTCGCCACTATGAACGCCAACCAATTCTTCAAACTCTAGCACATTCTCTTTGTATTCAAAGTTCTTCAGTTAATCAATGCCCAATTACTCCTAGAATTGCTTTCTGGTTCTGGCTTGTCCAAACATCCAAGGACAGTGCTATTGTGCGACACGTTCTATCCAGTTCTCTCTTCAAGTTCGCGCGGCACATCGCAAACTCAGAGTCGATTCTTAGTTTCAATGTCTTGCGTGAGGTAAATGGCAAATTTACGCCAGGAATATCTTTGAAGAGTTTGACAAAAGCTGGAGACTCAATGACAGTAAACGGTTGTCTTGTCTGCACGACCCAACGAATGAGATTCTTCTCGAACAATTCTGCAGTGTCTGCAGTCTCCTTTCGTTTCCACATCGTCATGATCGTTGGCTGAGTAGCGTCCACCTTATCGTTGCCTAAAGGCAAGCCATGGCTTTTCTGTAAATGATACGACATATTGGTTGTAGATGTTGATCTCGCAGAATCCTTGATTGACTACTTCTGACAATGTTTGCAAGTTATTAACTGATCATTCCGAAGCTTCTTCGACCTCTTTGGCCTCCACTGATGGCTGAGGGTTGTAATTTCAAATTGTTCCCAAAGCCAACTATTCGAGGTCCCACGAGTGCGTTGAGAAATAGAAATATTGGAGTCTGTCTGGATCTGTGAGGATTCAAGGTCGTGGCCTTCCTCAGTAAATCCTGCAGGGAAAGATTGAGAGGCAATCTGGCTGATAGAATCCTCGGGTCCCAGACCAACAGAGCTCTCGACGCTCGACGCTCGACTGGGCCGTGTCTGCAACATATTCTCAATCGGCTCATCTCCGTCGTAACCATCATTCAATAATAAATAATCAACCGCTTGCTTTCGGCGGGGTCGCGCCGGAGGATCCATATTTTTCTCAGTTGTCAAGGGAGCGGCAAATGATAACTTAACAGATCCAATAGTTCGTTCCTAGACAACCGCGTTCGACACGTTGTCAGGGTAAATTTTATTACGCCATACCTAATTAGGAATACGATTACTATACGATTACTATACGATTTTTTTGTAGACTATACGATTACTTTACGATTAGGTTCTCAGTTTTGCGATTAACTTTACGAATAATACTAAATTTTGACGGTACCGTAATCGTATCCACCCCTATAATTCATCGACGCCACTTTTCCCATCTGCGCCCCATCCCCTAGGAGCCAAGCCAGCCTGAGCTGCTGTTCTTTTTGACTTTGCCTGAATCGCAATCTTTCAAGCTTTTGCGCCTCCTAAAACACATTAACCTTGTCGTTGCGCCCTACGTCAAAGATGGTCAATCATGGAGTTTCCCGAGCGTGCAAGGCATGCAAGGCGAGACGTGAAAAGGTAAGTGGTTAATGGATCTCCGACAGTGATCATAGATGCTAATGCCTTCATTGAGTGCGACGAGACTCGTCCGGTAAGTCCTGGCATATGTTAGCTTCTACTTGTTTGCGGGTTCGATGAATGCTCTTGCGAGTCGCCACCTGGAAAGCCTTTTGAGACAGTATGCTTCGAGAATTGCCTCTTCCGAGCATCAAACCGGCTGGGTGGAAGACATATACCTTATCGCCTTATTAAATCAAGTCCTATGGAGAGAAGCTAATGGATTGTACGTCCGTAGTCATGCCGCAGGTGCTTGAAAGCGAAGCGAACGTGCCCTGGCTACCAAGTCGATGCGGATCTTCTCTTTTGGCATTATCGTGACTCTGCCAGCACCGGCTCATCCCATCAATCATCTACAAGACCCTTTGATCCAACAGGACGGTGGCTTCTGGTAAGCTTACCCGACGGTACTGACGACCCCCAACTTGACGATCATGCTGTGACAGCTTTCTTAAACGACTACTGTCTTGTACTTGAAAATCGCCTTCTCTCCCGTGGCTATCTCGAAGGCCTTGAAACTTTGCTAGCCCAAGCTGGGCCATCTTCAGACTTAGCCCAAGCCACAAGGGTCGTGGCTCTTGCAAGCAATGGTACGAAGTTAAGCAGATCGGCACTGGTGCATAAAGCTAGAGTAATATTAGTTAGCGATGCGGCGTCAGGGGGCCCCCCTCGGTCGTATCACCCACCCCGTCGTTTAACTCCGCAGATATTCCTGTAATGGGTGCCGGCGCAACGCTAGCCCAAAGCAGCAAGGGAGATTCCTGGCAACACTTATTCTAGAAGCATCATAGGTAAATAAATTGTTATGGGATCAGAGTTGCTCAAGGCACCGGCTAGCACGGCTTCGTGTTCTCGTGAGTAACGTGAACGTTGTAAAGTCAGCATAGGAGTAATTCCCAAGCTGCTAGATCTCGGGCTCCACGAGAGCCGCAGAGTCGGCGGCTCTAATTTTCATTCATTTGTGCGTCAATGCTAACCCCGTAGGAGCATCCAGCTAGTAACGAGCTCCGGATCGATGTGACGGTTCTCCCTGTGGCAAGTTGCCACTGGGGAGCGGGATGGCATGACCTCGCTTAGCAGAGAGTTGGAGGACACTTGACCACCTCCGCGGGAATCTGCGCATTTTTTGGTGTCGGGAAGAGCTCGCAATGGGTACGGACGCGCCAGGGTAGTGTGCCGGACGCCCACACTCGTGTTCAGTTCTCACACAATCTTTTTATGTATATAGGGCTGGATACGATACGATATCGCCGGGTTTTTGCCCATATCGCATATCGTATCGCCGGCCAGAAGGGCGATAATACGCAGGACTAAGTACCGAGACTAGTTTAACGCAACACGCAAAAGCCTTCCTAATCTTAGACATCGCAATGCTTCGTATGGTCAGCTCAGAAGAGCTCAAAAACTTGTGTCAAGGAGTGAAGACTCCACGAAAATTAGACGTGCAAAATCTTCGAGCCTCTATCAAAAACATCCAAAGGAACCTCAACTTGTTTCCGAAGATCTGTCAGAGCCTGAACGTGGAGATGGCTACTGTGATACATTGGCAAATGTAAGTCCCCTTGAAATTATTGTGGCAGAGAACACGACTGAACGACTACAACTGTCTACAAATAATCACCTCCGACTTGCTTTTAGAGACCGGGAGATATGTCCATTCAAATGGAAGCTTTGAAAAGACTAAGGAATACTCAATTACAGACGACATCATTCATCAGGCAACAAGAAGCATACACGCCGCAGTCCCTGAAATCCTGCATAGACCGCCGCCCGAACCCAGGATAATGACAGCAGGTCAATGAATGGTAAGTGGCTTACTGGTACTCTGGCTTTTGTGCTGCAGCTACAAAGCATCGAAATTATCTCAGCCACAGCAAAATTGGATTCGAGACACCCTGTGGTCGATCCGAAGTAACGGATTCATCCCTAGGGCCTCGGCATTGGTATGCACCTTAGCCTGGAAACTTTTTGGAATAAGTCTAACTTTCCTAGGCTCAGTCGCAAAGAGCAAATGCCAAATGGACGGATGTGATAGCAGGGTTACTTCTCGTGCACTTGGCCACTTCGGGCGAGCTCCTGTTGAGCGATGATGGTTGGGATGCGGGACAAAAACGTGTCGACATTGTCGACGAAAACTCTGGTTGACTCCATGAAAGCTCTGGTGGAAATCAATGTGTATTACTGCCAGTCGGTGGGACAAGCTCCTCTATTTATGTCCGACTGGCTACAGTGAAATCTACTACAAGAAAACAATGGCAACCGAAGAAAGAGCGACAACCGAAGAAAGAGCGACAACTAAAAGGACGACAACCGAAGATGAAATGTTGGCATCAGACGAATAGACGGTGGCCGAAGAAGCGATGAGGAAGCGACGAAGAAGCGACGAAGAAGCAACGAAAAAGTGTGACGGCCGAAGAGGCGACAAAGCAAAGAGACAAGAGGACAAGAAGCCAAGCGACATGACCGGATTTGGCATATTCTCAGGGGTAAGCCACCTCGACCTGTGTCAAGCGACTAGGTGGAACCCTAACCTAATTCAACAGCTCTTGCTGTCAATTGGTATAATCAATCGAGACTTCTTCGAAATCCGATCCTCCGGTTCTGCCTCGTTGTCACTGCCATTATTGAGGAGGCGATAGTCAATTCTGTGAGAGTGACCAGTCGACATGTTGTGATGGAGAGGGATATCCTTCAATGTTAAACCCGCGTCGTGACGCGTCGTAGCAACACGTCATTTAAAGTTTGACTAATTATTAGCTTTTTGGCAAACTAGGAATATTATTCGTGTTATTCGTATTCGACATTCCGAATTTTATTCAATACGAATATTTTTATTCGTGTCCACGGTTAACTTACTAATTAGGGCTGTTGACGATTTGCCGATTTGCCGATATCGGTCTATACGATATCGTCAGTGTCAAAATCTTGCCGATAAAATTACGAATAATATTGGCAGGTGCAGGTATTAGCCGATATAGTATCGGCATATTGTTGACGATATTGGTTTCCGGCAGAAAATTCCTTAATTAGGACTAGCGGGTATTCAAGGCTATCACGTGATAGGGATTACCAACTATCCACCTGAGTTGACCAGACGGTTGGGAGCCTCACCTCATGAAGAAGCCCACCAACAATATGGCTTCCTGCTCCTTCCACAGGCGAGCGGTCCCACGATGTTATACGAACTCTGTAAGATTATGGATATATGTACTCCCGGAATGGCCCAGTATATATAGTTTTCTATTGCTTATAAAAATCATTCATCAACATCAACATCCTCATCGTATCCGCCTTCATCGAATACCTCCTGACTCCAAGTAAGTCTCGCCCTGCGTTGAACAATCTTTCCACTTGGACTTCGGAGGCCGGAATGGCTAGATAATCTCTAGCCGCCGATGACATTCGTGGATATTCCTGTTTATGCGTGTACCACCAATGGCAGAGCCAATTGGGATCCGCCGTATCGATTGTAGTGACTAAAGGACTATCAAAATATCGTTGAACGTCAGAAAGTAAAGTCTGGCTGCGAGGCTGCACTTTGGAAAGCATTCTAGACTCCAAATTGTTGCTACTGTAAGCCGCCGAAAGACGCAGGGTCGGCGAATCGTTATCAGTGGATGCATAGATTGAATGAAGCTTTTCGCGGATAGCATTAACTATAAGGGCAGCAAACGTGTTTGGGGAAATGCCAAGCGAGAAGCAAGGGCTAAGTGTGATTATTCGTACGCGGAGCTCAAAGTCCGAATTCCCAAGATTCTAAATGAGATGCCAATCGGACGCGTGCGGAAGTTTGCAAGACATGCATGGCGGCATATAGACGCCTATGCACACAATTTAGATGGGAAAACTGCTATCTTCGCCGCTAAGAAGTACAAGTCGCACCGAAGGCTTCCTCAGTATCTCGACTTGGAATAATCGTGCACAAATAAACGATAACTTAGTGGTTTTGTTATTTACTGCAACTTGTTTTATTGTGGGTTTTCTGACAATGCGCTAAGTTCATTTCCTATTTTCCTGTTTACCTATTTATTCCTAAGTCAGACGCGGTGTTCGTTATTTGTAGTTAGGTATCTCGTCTCTGTAGTCATATTGTGTTATTTAGACAAATTGTTTGGTTTGTGCCTTGGGAGAGTGATACGGTTCATGCTCATACATACGCTGGCGGTATCTAAATCACGCGGCAAATAACAAGGGTTAGGGTCTCTTGGAAATTATAACCGCTGGGGTTGGGGTTGTCCGGACTAGTCTTAATGCACCATAGATACTGGAGTAAATGAGCGAGAGATGCTGCCGTCGGGTGTAAGGTTGAAACATTTTTGCCAAACTCCGGCTCCCGAATCGGGCGACGTCGCGAGTACGATCTGACAAAGCACACAGCCCGTTGGGTCAACATCGCCCCGTCGGGTCAACATCCCCGGTGGATCTGCTCAGCAACTAGGTCGAATTTTGATCGACCGCTTCGACGGTCGAGTAGTGGCGGCCGACGATGCTGACATTGTCATCATCGTCACTTTTGGCATTTCTAGTAGCCAGAGTTTATATTATCCCGCAAGCGCACACCTGGCGTGGGATTTTAAATCTCAGCTTCGCCCTCGTGTGCCAGGAACACCAATATTTCTGATAACGCAAAAAAAAAGGTCGCTGTCCACCAGCTCTGCCCACGATGAGTGTCGAGGATCGCACTGATGACGATATGAAGTTTGGGGTGTTAGGGTCTGTCACAAATACGATGGTGGAAAAGAGCGATGTTGAACCTGAGAATGGCCTTGCGCACGAGGTATTACCGGAAGATACACTTTCTGCAGAGGAATACCCAAAGGGGCTTCAACTGTTGTTCATTCTTCTGGCTCTAATCCTGTCTATTTTCATGGTTGCCCTAGATATGGTGTGTCTCTTGCTCTCACCCTCTTACATACATATGCTAACCCCTGCACGCAGACGATTGTCGCAACGGCCATTCCGAAGATTACAGATCAGTTCCACAGCGTATCTCAGATAGGATGGTACGGGTCGGCCTTCTTCTTGACTGTTGCTTCGTTTACGTCGCCCTGGGGTAAGCTCTTCAAGTATTTTACCTTGAAATGGACGTACCTAGCAGCCGTCTTCATCTTCGAGTTGGGAAGTCTCATCTGTGGTTCGTATATCCCGAGGATTTTGCATAGCGATAAACTAACCACAACCCCCCAGCCGTTGCCCCAAATAGCACGGCGTTGATCATCGGACGTGCCATTGCTGGTTTGGGTGCTGCTGGCGTCGCTTCGGGCGCATTTATCCTGGTCGCCTTCCTTGCCGCGCCAGAGAAACGGCCAGCTTACCTAGGGATCATTGGCGCCTCTTACGGGATCTCCGCTGTCATCGGACCTTTACTTGGCGGAGTTTTCACTGAGAGACTCTCCTGGCGGTGGTGCTTTTATATGTGCGTATCTCTCCATCTTGCAATAGGAGGAGCAAGGCTTAACCCATGTTAGTAACCTTCCAATTGGTGGTGTTGCGGCTGCGATTCTCGTCGTCTTCTTCAGGTTGCCGCCGCATGTGAAACCTGCAGAAGCAACGTTCAGGGAGAAAATACTTCAGTTGGATCCTATTGGTATTGTTCTTATCATAGGAGCTGTCATCTGTTATGTTCTCGCATTGCAGTGGGGCGGGTTGTCCCTGCCGTGGAATTCCTCGACCATCATAGGCCTCTTTGTGGGCTTTGGGCTACTTTTGATAGCTTTTGGTATTGATCAATGGTGGTTGGATGAGCGCGCAATGCTTCCGAAGAGACTCCTAAAGAACCGGTACATCTACCAAGGCATGCTCTATTCGTTCACCATAGCAGGGACCTATTTCCTTGTGCTATACTACCTTCCAATCTACTTCCAGGTTATCGACAACGTCTCACCTATTCAGAGTGGAGTGCGGAATCTGCCCTTGATTCTCGCCATCACTATTGCAACCGTAGGCTCTGGAATAGGGATCACGGTAACAGGTCGCCCGATGCCTTTTATGATAGTCGCTGCAGTAATGTCTACCATCGGAGTGGGACTGTTATATACACTTACTATTGGATCTACCTCCTCGAAGTGGATAGGCTATCAGGTTCTGACTGGCCTTGGACTCGGGCTAGGCTTTCAAGTGCCCGTCTCTGCTGCTCAAGCGACTCTGCCACAAATAGACATACCGTCTGGGTCGGCCATGATAATATGTGAGAATTTTTCTTGAATGACTCGTCCAATTCCACACTCAAATTAATGCATGACATAGTTATTCAAACCATTGGTGGCGCCTTTCTTGTCTCAGCCGGAGAGAGCGCTTTTGAATCCACCTTAACGAAGAAGCTTCGTGCGTCAGATCCATCAGTCAACCCGCTACAGGTCATCGGCACAGGCGCAACGGAGTTGCGGAAAGTGTTTTCGCCTACTGATATACCATTTATTCTTCGAGCATATATGAGTGGTATCCAAACGGCCTTTATTGTCGCGATTGCCTTGGCTGGTGCATGTACACTTATTGCTTTTGGTGCAAAGTGGCAAAAGTTACAAGCTGCGCCCAAGGCTGGGGAGACCGAGGAAGCTGAGAGTCCTGAACAGAGTATTAAAGCTATAGAAGCTGGGTCAAGTGTATAGATATTATAATAGCACTAGAAATTAATTATAATAATAGTCTCTTATCTTGAAGGGAGAGGTCACAGGTACGCAGGTCGTAGTCGGGTATCAAGGTGAAACGTATATTGACTATTGAGTGATGCAGAAACAACCAAAGTAAGAAGAAGGTGTATACAGGAGAACTAGAGCCCTTATGCTCGATACTGAGCACTCAATTGAGTCGCTGAATGGGCGGCCTAGTAGGTACCCATCTTGTGTGTAGATATACTTGAAGCCTTAGGAAACAATTACAATTCATAAAGTGACTCCATGTCTTAACCCTCACCATCACTTTCTTCACAAAATTGAAGGAGTGAAACTCCGTTAATCTCAACGACATTCCATGTGCCGAAATCATTGTCATTATCAGTGCCAGTATTGCTACTGCCATGATCACCAAAGGTATATGTTGTGCCCAGTGAATGTTCAAATTTCTTGATCTTCTTGTTCCCAGTTCTTGTCGGCGTAGTATGAGGAGATGATTCGATTGCATCTCGGAGGATATGGTCCAGGAATGAGATAATCAAGTCTTTCTCATCAAGCCAATCCAGGGTTTTGGACACAAATGCTTTACGGTCCCCTTGAAGAATGGCAAAAATAAATTGATCAGAGTCAGTGGCCATTCCAAATACCGTCTTGTTTGTCTTTTCTGCAATAGAACGAGCATCTTGAATGCCGCCAAGATATATTAAAAGCTGGGGAAGAGCTGCTCCGATATTGCCGCGCGCCTTTGCCTCAATAACCACTAACATTTCTTGGAGTTTGTCCTTCTCGTCCATGTAACCAAGAGTCCAGTCGGCGCGTCCTGAAATCTTCTTGTGGTGTTTTGTTGAAATTTCTATTTGGACTTCCGGTATAGCCTTTAGATGTCTGGCCGCAAATCTATCATCTAGAAGTTCTAGACGGTCACAAATGAGGACATCCAATAAGGTTCGGACTGTGGATTCAGGCCGAAATGTTCGCAGATACTTGGACCGTCGGATATTTTCGATTGTGGTAGCTAATTAGCTGTTAATATTTCTCTCTAGGTTCTAATGACAAAGACATACCGGCCCATTCAGAGAGTGGTTTGGAAGGTTGCTTTTGGTGATCTTTACGTGTCCAACGATAGTCTGGGTCCCCGAGCTCGAAATCAATCCCAATACAGTTTGTAGCCTCACCTAAGCTGAGTCTGCTAGCTTGAAGACTTAGCACAGCTTCAACGTCCGCTACCAAAGGTAGAGCACGTTGTATTGATTCAATAACGGATCTAGCTGCAGGGTGAAGGTCCTGATTTAGCAGGAGCATTTGATTAAATGATGTTCTGATGTGTTCAATATCAGCCGGATACTTTTCAAGCTTCTCAGTTAAATCAAGATAAAAATGTGCCGGGAAAATCTTCTGTTTCTTCCTCGCTGGAGCTGCCATCATGACGTTAGACATCCGTGAAATCTCTTGCTGTCAGAGTAAGCGCATAGGAAGATGGGAGGCTGAGGCTCTATGGCTGATTTTTACCGCATTTGGACATGCACGTGAGCACGAGTACTTCCTATCACATGTCAGACACGGCATGTTAATGAATGCTCACGATAACAAGGTGACGCGATGTCGATTCCGTTGCTGAGGAGAAACTTCATGCTGTTACATGTGCCTTAGGATATTGGTAGTTGCGCGATAACATCCAATCACTTTCACGATTGCTGTTACCCACGTATGTGTACAAGTTGAACCCTAAACCGTTTTGATGGGTAAGAACCATATGATGCTCCACAGCCTTGCTTCATTTCGCCGGGTAACCGACCAAAAATTATAATTTTTGTATTGGCGTCACCTACGCACCTACATGGAGCGACCCCCCTTGCTCCTCAGTAATATGTATATAGTCAGACCTGACGAGGGAATGGAAGACGACGACCATGGACGCTCGAAGTGAATGCAAGAAGCAAGGGAATCAAACTCTCATAATACTGGTAAGAGGAAGATGACCATGCCGAAAGATGCGAATGATGACGACAAGGCGCGGGCGACGAAGAGGAAGAGGAAGACGACGAAAGCCAAGGGCAATGATTCGACGGCCAAGTCAACCAATATATCAACTTCCTCCAAATCCAATGGGAAGTCAGCAACAACAGATTTCAAAAACAATGCAGTTAAAATTGCCGCATCATTAACCAAGGCGAGGGACCCGCCGGAAAAGAAGCCGAGAACAAAGCAAACCGCCCGTTGTACTGGCCGTGGAGGAGCGTCGAATGTTTCACTTAGGAAAGTAGAAGATAAAGCTGATATGACAGAAAAGCCACCAAGGAAGAGGCAGACAGCTTGTCGCGGAGGAATCAAGGTTGCACCAAGGACGACCTCACCTGACAAGCCGAGCACACCGCAAAACAAACTGAAAAAGAAACAGACTGCTCGCCGTGGAGGAGGATTCTTTGAAGGCAAGCATGAAACAGTCAATACCAGAGACAAATCCTACTCCTACCATTCCTTCGATGGCAATGAGCTGGATGGCAACATTGGTCCACATTGAGATGGAGAATACATACGATTTTAATGAATGCGAACCTGGTGGATATTCCAATCACTTTGGTGAGCACAATGAAGGATATATGCGCTTCCTCGGTGATGTAAAAATTGAAGGCGAGATTAATTGCTATGGGCAAGCGAAATTCATCGGATGGAGAACCAGTGGCATAACACTCAGCTATCTCGAACTGTCGCAAGTATGCAACACGAATGGAATGGATACAATTCACACGAATATGAACGCGAACGTGTAGCAGGTTAGCATTGATAATACAGTTGAGGCAGAGCATATTGCAATGATAGAAATATTGGTGTCTGTACTGGGGCAGAACTGAGACACAATTGCCTCGTATTGGGTGAGAATTGATCCAAGTACTCGAACATGATTTCATCTTTTTAGAGAATGTAAGTTTCTTTGGGTCTTTCATTTACAACACGCAGCAGGTAGTTTTCATGTCTGGCAACTTCATGGCATATAAAAAATAGCTGCAAGGCGACAAGGATTTACCAACCAAGAAAAACAGACGTGATCTAACAGTCTTCGTTCATGCTGCTGCTGACAGAATGCCACGAGTATAAACTCATCGTCCCTCTGACATCAGTTTTTTCAATTTCCGCTTCACAATCAAAATCACTGTCACTATTCCGCACTAAGTCTTCTGTTAACGGTCCGTAATATTCCATTCTGTCGCCCAGAAGGGAAGTTGTTGGGTTCGGCGACTCTCTATAACCTATAGGACTTCCTCTGAATGTTAAGGTGCGAAAACTTTTCCATTGTAGATTTCTTATTCGCGCTTTGTTTTACTTTTGTCTCTTCAGGAAGATATAATAACATTTGATTATAAAGACTAATATCAATGTTTTGTCTAGTAGCTGTTATGAGAACACTCTGCCCGCACTGTGGACAATCGTCCTTGAGTTGATGTTGCAGCTTGGCTAGGCACCGAATACAGAAGGTGTGGCTGGAATCGATAGGAACTAGTTTGAAAGCAATAAGATAGCATACAGGATAGATATAGTCATGGGGCATCTGTGATAGAAGCTGCTTAGCCATTGTGGAGTGAACCGATTTCACTACTGATGTCGGTGTTGACCGCGAGGAACTGTTGGAACAAAATTCTGAAAACAGAACAAATTCTGGAAACGCTTCTTGCGTACTAATAATAAGTCAGTCAACGTGAATAGTTTGATACTCAGACTGAGAAAGAACGTGAGTGCGGTTTTTTCTCTAGACGTCTTCGAAATCATTGTAGCAGGCATCTGGCTGAGTTCCTGACACTCAGCAGATTGCAACAGTGCTAAGTTTAACTTCCAGAACAACTTAAAAATAGCCTTGCGGAAGCCTTGCTTCCGCGTGACTTAAGTCGACCTATAACATGGTTTTGCTGAATTTTGTTACATATAGAATTTTACGCTAGATCAGGCTGGTAAACAATTCAATTCAATCAACTGGGAGGTCCGATTGAATTGATTGACGGTCATCAACCGTCATGGCCAGTTGGATTGATCAATCGAGGGCCCGGATTGAATTGATTGAATTGAATTGACAACTGATACAGCACTTAGTCATACAGCGTAACAAGCTCGCTGTCGCCGTTGCCGTCGTCCGGCAGACTCACGGCCCCGGTATCGTCGCCAGATTCCTCATTGAAGTCGTTCTTGACCGGGTCTGACCCTTCTTCACGATGATTCAGGGTGTCGAGGTCCGGAACGTCCATAACGCTATTGTGAATGACCCCGGCCATCAACCACGACCGTACCGTCTGTGCTAACCCGATTGTTGTTGCTTCAAAGCGTGACCGTAGAGGCGTCACCATGAGGCCACTTGACGAGAAGAGCCTCTCGCATTCAGCCGGCATGGGAGGGATGGATAAAATATCTTTTGCCATTTGACAAAGACGAGGGTATTCTGACCTCTTGTTGTACCAGTATTCCAACGGGTCCTCCACATCAATATCCGTAGTAGCCGTGCTGAGCTGCCAACGCTCGTACTCGGGGAGGTCCTTAGGCTCGTCGAGGTCCGGCATCAATGGAGGGCTCACAGTATCGGAATATTGATCGAATGGGCTCACGAATGAGACTTTCAATTGCAACGGCCGGAAAGTCGTCATGAAGCCTTAGGAGACTCGATATCGTAGCCATAACGCCAGATCCACGAGGTGAGGGATCCCGGACGCGTAGCCTGGACGAACCCAGGGAATTTGGACCAAGGGAAGATCTCCCACGCGTCAGGGTCGTCCTGAGTGATCGGGGGGAGCTCAGGAGGATCAGAGCTTGTAGAACGGGATCCTGAATCACTCGTGTGAGGGTCTATAGATGTAGATTCAGTCATTTCGTGTTGTGGTTGTTGTGAAGCTAGGTCAAGGGAGTGGGAAACGCGTGTGTTGACATGGCTGGGCGGCCGGTCCTAGGGTTAGGGTCCAGGACGACAAAGTTGTAGTGGGCCAAATATCCAACGCGTCTGCCACAGGCCGGCCCGTCAATCCGTCAATTTCATCAATCAACTGGCTCTTCGAATTGATTGATTGATTAGTAATCGCGGCCCCGATTGAATTGATTGAATTGACGGATTGTCCATCAATTCAATCAATCCGTCAATCCGGTTGAATTGTTTACCAGCCTGCGCTAGATAAGATTGGATAACTATATGATATATGATGGACATAGGATTGGACGCAGGCATAAGATAGGAGATAGTGGAGCTAGATGTTGTATAAATTGAATAACGAACGCACGCCACTATAATCGGTGGTATATCATCAAATCAAGTTCTACATCAGCTGTCTATCATTCCTCATGGAGTTTGCCAAAGTATTCGTCGACAACGTTGATCGCTCAACAAATTTTGTCAATGAACCATTTAATCCATCCTGCGCTTGTTCCACGCTTCTCTCGGCTTGATCTTATTCGAAACTAGAGAAGAAAATGCCGGCGTCAATATATAACTTGAAGCATTTTTTTCTGAAGTGGAGACAGCACACGAGGAATGCCTTCTGGCAATATAATTTACTAGTTCAGTCAGTCTTTTCACTTGCTCTTTTTGCCAAGTGAACAATGCTGCCAGCTCCAAACAATGAGCATGTGTCAGGCTCTGTGTCCCCTGAAGCGTGCGTGTGATGTGTGGGAGCTGCGGCTGGTTGGGTCTTGTTCTTCATTTGTGCTTTGCGTCTTTGCTCTTTGGGTTTTTGTCAATGGTTTGTGTTTTTAATTTGAGGCTTCGAGCCTGTGGACAGTACACGAGACTAGGAGCCTGCCCAGGACATATAATGGGGCAAAACCTCTGGACCTATTGTGAGTCTTTTTCATCCCTCGTATATCAATCCCAGAATCCAGAAAAAGTTGAGATGCGTCTCAGAGCAAGGATCACGTCCATTACGTGACGATCTTCTTGAGACTATCCAGATATGCATGTGCGGGATATATCTAGTCTCTATAAGCAAGTACACAATTCCCAGTAGGGTCGACTTATAGAGATTGACTTCTGAGCGAAGTATCTCCCTGAGACTGTCTACATCATGCATGACAAAATCGTCCATAACGCGAGGGCACAGTATTATTATAAGACGTGCCGTGGCTCCTTAACGACTCATTCGCGGTTGTGGCTCCTTTACACGAAGGATACCCCATTCAACCTTGAGAAAAGCTCTGCTTCCATCCTTTTGCCTGCTTCTGGTCCACTCTGGATTTCCCCCATCATATCAGTTCCAGGTGGAAAGTCCTTCTCAAAGCTTGGCTCTCCAGCTGCCCTCATATTGGCCAACACTGCTTGACGAAAGTGCCACCGTAGGAGCTCATCTCTCACACCATCTTCACCGTTGGGAATTCGACAAATAGGATCAAATATCCTCCCGTATATCCTGAAAGGATCTTTATCGAAACAGGGTATTTTGTAACCATCGTCTTGGTTGATGGCGAAACCGAAACCATCAAAATTCTGATGGATATTGGACATTATAAGCAGCCCATTCTGACATGAGTTTATCCCCGTGTCACGCTCATCCTTTCTATTCGTAATCCACCGAGAAAATTCGTTCTGCAACCAATAGTCTTCGCTGGAGAGTGGGAAAATGTGAGCGGTTTCAAAACCGTGCCAAACATTTATGGGAACATTAACGTTGACAGTGCCAGTTATCACGCACTTCCCATCTCTTGCACGAACCTGAGCTCGGAAAGATTCATTTCTGCCGATTTTAGTTTTCGAAAGTATTCGGGTAATGCTCAGCTCGTCATTGATGGCTATTGTGTCTAAGCAAACCTCAGTAGCTGCAATATACGATGATTTATAAGAAGATATTTTACCTCTGCGAGAATAAGTTCTTATGTCATAATGGCCTGGTATGAGAGCATTATTGGTTCGCCTCAAGTCGACTCCGGTGCTGCGCAATGTGACTCTAAACGGACCAGACGCAACAATAAGGATGTCGAGCATAGAGAGAAGTTTTCCTCCGTTACAGATGGATTCAATCTCATTCCACCAACCGGCTGATCAGGCTCTGAATAGAGGTAAAAATGGACAGCTCGACCAAGAGCTCTGGTGCCGGCCATGAATTACCGATTTCTTGAATAGCCGAGCGTATTTCAATTTCCGTGACGATAATGACATTAATCTATACACCTCGTAGCAAACGAGTTATATACAGAAGATGGTACGAATAATGATATATATTAACAAGTTGTCAATTTAAACAATGAGGATCCGTCCGATCTGGGGTGAGTTTCCGGACACGTTGTTTCTGCCCGCCCTGCATGAAGAGTGGGCCCAGATATACGCATTTGGTCTCGCAAATACGCAGCACGCCTTCTGGATCCCAAATTTGACGCCCCTAAAAATATGAGGCGCACAATACTATGCAAGCAAAAAGCAATGTCCGCAACTCGCTTGCATAGCAATGTCAAACCCTAAACACGACTATATTTATAGTTCTGAGCATTCATCCAAGCACGAAAACCTCACAGCTAACTTCGTTAATTTACGCTATGAATGCAAATCGCGAACATAGTGTTGAATTAGGTTAGGGTTCCACCTAGTCGCTTGACTGTGGTCGAGCTGGCTTACCCCTGAGAATATGCCAAATCCGGATTTGGTCATGGCGCTTGGCTTGTTGTCCTCTTGTCTCTTTGCTTCGTCGCCTCTTCGGCCGTCACATTTCTTCGTTGCTTCTTCGTTGCTTCTTCGTCGCTTCCTCGTCGCTTCTTCGGCCACCGCCTATTCGTCCGATGCCAACATCTCATCTTCGGTTGTCGTCCTTTCCGTAGTTGTCGCTCTTTCTTCGGTTGTCAAGATGCAACGGCTATTACCAAGAAGAACAATATCGCGTATCTTGATATGATCATTACGTTGGGAGACCAGGAACCCGGTATCCTTCTTACCAAAGATGCCTAGCATATCTGGAAGAGTATGTCCGCCTCGCGAACGATTTCTAGCACTTCCTTCGTGCTAAACACAAATTCACCCTGAAGTTTAACCCTCTTCCCGGTAGTACGTTTCTTACGGGTCTGAAGCAACTCCCTACACTCTTGGAGCTCCTTCCGAAGAATCGCTAGCTCAGCATTTTGGCTTTCGACCAGACGGGTCATTCTCTGCGCAAATCGCCTAGTCGGCGATTTTGGAGATTCACCGCTTGCCAGATCTGCATTAAATATCCTGTTTGCGTGCTGTAGTTCTGTCCCATCTGGAGGAGAGCTCTTCAGAATGGTAAGGTCTAGGTCGGCAACATTGGTCGAGATTTGGGGAGTACGTGGGGCCTCAGGCGCCAGCAGACTAAGACTATCTGTAATGTGCGCCGCACAAAAGAAGGCGTAGGCACAAAATGTTTAAAGGGTGAAGGACGTTTGCGATAGCTTTTGCTTCCAATATTATTTTATTGAAGCCTGCCAGCCCCGACTCCTCCCTTCCAATCACTATATATATACATTCTAATATTACATAGTATCTCTGATACCCAAGAGCCGGGGAGGCGCGCCGCCTCTCAGTGTGACGAGGCGACCCCTAACCCAATTTGTAAATTTGTAAACAAGGGCAAGGGTATCCTGCGTCAAGTCGGGAGAGTTGAGACTAGGCCGTATATGGAATAGTCATTCTAACAGAAAGTTTAATTTCAAGACGGTACCTCTCACAAGTGCTTTTCAGAAGTCGAGGCGAGGGTAAGGGTAATTTCCTTCCCAGCTGCACAAAAATAAGCCAGAATCAGGTACGTCATGATGTCACGTGGTGCTCCTAAAGCGAGCGTCAACTTTAAAGTGCCAAGACACAGAAAAGCTGCCAGTTTTCTCAAAGCGGAAAGAGAAGTGAGCATTAATAATCAGAAATGCATTCATTACCATTACCTCTCCACCGTGCAGCGCATTTAAGAGAGAAACATGGCAACTGTTTTGTTGATACTTAACAATTTCTCTCAACCTCACAGTCAAGGGATCGGTCCACAATGCATGCGAATGAGTGCTGGGCTTGCAGAGGTACTGTTCCCTGTCCCCTTTGAGTGAGTGTGCTACTTACTCAAGCGCTACAGACTCCAGAGCCGTTTGCAACCGCGCACGCCCACGTTGTTCCAGGTGTGCCAAGTCTAATAGACAATGTCACTATGGGTTGCGGCTGTCGTGGCCAAAGGCTACCAATGAGAAGCGGAGCTTGACCCATTCCGTTCAAGATGGATTTGGGACTGCAAAAACTGTCTCCCATACGAGCTTTGTAAATGCAACATCATGGGATATCCAGCTCCACCATTACCTACGGATGAATCAAGGTTGACTCTCTCACGGAATTTGCCTATCACCCAACTAATGCTCCAGAAATAGGACTTGGTAGTCATGAGGGATTTGCTTTTCAAAGACTCGATCTGCCGATGGCGCTATCATGGCTCCCAATCAACCTACGTTATGAGGAAAGAGAACTTCTAGACCACTGTAAGTATAATACTAGTATTTTGTAAAATTTGACCAAGCTAATACTTGTAGTTATATGTACGGCGTCTTCCACACTGGCTATTTTCGAACCTGACAAGAACGAATTCTTGAGTCTTTTGGTGCCTCTAGCGCTTTCAGATAGTTCACCGTCTTCAATGGCTGTGCTACAATCGGCATTGGCGCTCTCGTCGTTCCACCGGCATGGTCTGCAAGCAGATGTTTTTCGGTTTAAAGCACGCGCTCTCCGCACACTGATCACATCTTGCACTCCCTGTATTGAAAGTCCCACGGTAGTTCAACATATTGCGGCTAATATGATACTGTGCCACCTTGAGGTATGCTCGAGCTTGGGTCTATATCTTTTTGAACGAACACTTACCAACGCTCAAGATGCTCGGAATGCCAAGTGCAGTATCCCTGTGGTTCTGTAAGTGATGTGTGGGCTATTTATTTCTACCTGCTTAGCCTAGAACGATTTGTCCGGTCTAATGTGTTATTTCTTGTGCTGCCTTGTCATTAAATAGGTGGCCTGATTCTTCAAAGACATTGCTAAACTGGATTTTGCATTCTAGGTCATTTGAGCGAAGCTAAATATTTAATCGACAACGCAGGCGTTGGCAGCCAATATTTTCAACGCGAATTTTCCGGACTTCTACGCTGGGTAGAGTATCATATGGTCATGAGCCGGTTTAGCATCCGACACTGGTATATAAACGAAGAGCCTATTAAAGGAATCAAAAATTCCGTGCCTGTGGACCAGGGTACTTGCCAGTTACGAAAGGTTAGGCTGAAGAATATGAAAATTCATGTCTGCACCGTCATTGATCTAACATGACATAGGTTAAAGATGTATCGCACTGCTCACATGAAATTCTTCGATATTTGTATATTATGTTCGAGATGATTCGACAACCGACAGACATACTATACCACAACAACGAATACGAAAATTCCTTGCGATGCCTCGAAAGCAGGATAACTAATATTGTCCCGTTGGCACCAGAAAGTATATCGGATACCGGCCAGACCACGGCCTGGGTGGCTACAATAGAGCTTTTCAAACTAGCTGCTCTAATTTACCTTAAAAGAGCATCGCGAAACTTTTCAGGAACCTCCCCTCAAATTTACGCAATGGTTGAGAGGGCGTATATACTTCTCGACGACCTGGAGGCCTTCAAACCGGCCTTTCCACTGCTGATTATTGGATGCGAGGCTCGGACAGATGAGCAGCGAATGAGAATTCTAGACCATATTGAAAGATCAATGAAGACCTCGAGTTTGAGGAGCTTGCATGGACTACAAAACATACTCCAACAGATATGGGTCCAGGACGACCTTGCTGTTGATTATGAGCTAGACTACTTGAATAGGTTGGACGCTGTAATAACTTCTTACCGGATTATGCCGAGTTTTGTCTAATATAGGACGTTCTCGGATTTGGAATATGATGGATAATAGGAGATCCGTTCCGTGAGAATGTTGCTTCGTGGATTCTACTATGCTTCATACCGGATCTTTAGAAAGACTTATTTGCTCGTGATTGTTGAAAGAACCAACTCTATACTCATTAGAGTCATGCCCATAAGGACAGTGAAACACTCTGCGGAAAAGAAATTCAGCTCAGTTAGATCTGACGATCGAGGGTTTTGCCAGTGTGGCGATCCATTCAGTCCATTCCACGAGTGGCTTCCGTGGAATGGACCGTGGACGCTAAGGGGCAACTTCGCGTGGAATAGATCCGCGAAGGGCATTAGTGTAGTGGATGGACCGTGGAATGGAGGAATGGATACATAAAACCCTTCCATTCTTCGAGATTCTATGAGAGCGATATATATATTGAGATATATATATATAGATGTGGCACAAGTGACTAAGAGTTGAGTGAACAAGACTAAGTATGAAGTCTTATAATGAGGCTGGAGATTCAAGGTAGAATCATTGTTCAACTTCCTTGTCTCCGAGGGGATTTGAGCAGTCTTTAAATATACAGGATTTTCTAAAATAACCTTTTCTAATTGTTAGCGAGCGGAACTCTGACGAAGCTATGAAGTAATCTAGCTTCATCAGGACTTATGAGGTCAACTGCTCTGCGGATCGTTCCTTGCTTTTAGTAGGTATTACGTCAATGGTCCCGTCGACCCTTGACGTGTCTTGATGAGTCTGCACATGTTGAGGGCTTGAGGCCTGATGTAATGGTTGGTCATTTGGAGAGTCTTTGAAGTAGCGACTTGTAGACTAGAACTGTAGCGTGGAGTGTGCTGCTTAAGATTGTGGTGATGCGGCTTGGCCGATCTAGAGATTAGAGTTCGCAAAACCTAACCCACCTTTACAGTGGAGTCGCGGTTGATGATTTTCAACACCACAGATCAGGCACGTGGCATTCGTGACATGATTAAGCGACATCTTCTCTGCCGAGAGTTGTCGTCGACAAAGATAGGGCGCCGGAGGCTCTCGTGTACGAGTCGTATGAGGAAATCCATGCATCCTCGATTAAAGAAATGCTGGACTATTGTAAGTCAATTGACCAGCCAAGACTCTTCCGGTACTTCTGGACCAACTGGTACCGGCCGAGTTTCGGCAATGTTGGGTCTCGGTGGGAGATCGCCTCTCTGTGTGGTAGGCCGGGATCGTCTTGTGCGATACCGATTTCACGTACCACCATGCGATTAGAAAGCCATTGGCGAATCCTCAAAAGGGACTATGCCTCACATCTGATCAAACCAAGGCTTGATGTACTTACTTATATCATTTGCACTGGTCTGGTTCACTCTCGCATCCACCTGTATCTCCAGGTTGAAGCTGGACGCGTGAGGCCAAGTCTGTACGAGGATTTCGTCAGTTTATGGCGTGAGTGTGCAGATGTTATTGACGATAGCGTTATAGATCACCGCAACAATCTCTATCACACTGACAAAATGCAATAGGTATGTAGCTGTCCGTCGTTCATCTTTTTGGTATCGTATTATTCGTTCCCACGCCATGACAGCGGTGGTAAGTATAGTGTGAGGCCCCCGCCGAGATGCACGCCAGACTTGTTCCAGGAGCGACCGCCACTCATACGATTCGACGACTTTGATTTCAGTGGTACTGAGTGCGTAAGTCCGACAGAAGGAACGAGTAACTGCGTTGATTGGGAGCAAGTCGCGCAGTCATCCAACTATATGAAGGAGTTGGAGTCCCTCCAGCTCCTGCCCAGCAGTGTGGCGATCCATTCCATCCATTCCACGGAGGGGTTCCGTGGAATGGAAGTGGACGCTAAGGGGCAACTTCGCGATGGAATGGATCCACGAAGGGTATCAGTGGAGTGGATGGACAGTGGAATGGATACGTTGAAGCTATCTACACCTCAATAACTAGCCCAGCGCCGTCTAGCGCTTTTTTCTCATTAGCCTCTAAAACCTGTAACTCCTCTTCTCCCTCTTGACCACTTAACAACTGCTTCCACTCCTTGAGCGACTTCTTATGGGACTCCGGCAGCTGTAGAAGGTGTAATGTGCGCCGCACAAAAGAAGGCGTAGGCACAAAATGTTTAAAGGGTGAAGGACGTTTGTACGATAGCTTTTGCTTTTTTTTTTTTGCTTTCAATATTATTTTATTGAAGCCTGCCAGCCCCGACTCCTCCCTTCTAACCACTATATATATACATTCTAATTACATAGTATCTCCGAGACCCAGGAGCCGGGGAGGCGCGCCGCCTCTCAGTGTGACGAGGCGACCCCTAACCCAATGTGACGAGGTGACAGTGTGACGGGGTATTACAGAAGGTGCTCGTTACTGTGAATCAGACCAACCTTTTGCCAGGAGCGCAGAGTTTGCACAATACCTATAGTATTGGCCTCCATACGATTACGCGAAGAGTCTAACATTTCGCCGCAAGATGACAACAACCTCTCCACATCTGCACTCATGGGTGCAACAGAGAGAACGTCGAGCGCCATTTGAGCTAGCCGGCGATAAAGACTTCGTTTCTCGCGCCAATACGCTAACGGATCAACAACTTCTTGGTCCGAGTCCAGGTGTAGACGCTGCCACTCCTCGTATTCATCTGTTGTAGTGCACGCCTGTTGAGAAAGCACGGATGCCTGGCGACTCTCTTCTCGATTCTTGTTGAATTTCGTAAGGAAGACCTTCCGTCGTTTGACATCTAGCGGCACAATGCGTATAGAAGAGACGTTAAGATGCTTATATTCTGAGTCCCATAGTCCCTGAACGAGCTTCTTTGCTGTATCAATCCATGAAGTTTCGTTGGCCCACCAAAGTATGCCCATCGGTACGCAGGGTGAAGGGCAACAGCAGCATAATAAACAGGCGTCTCATCTAACTTCTCGTAATATTCATTCAACTTCTTCCATGCGAGATTAATATTGATTTTGAAGTGTTCAGAATCTGGATATCGCCCAGCCATGGCCTTCCAATGCTCAAAGCGGGTGAGAAGGTGTTCATATGCGAAAACTACGTCCCAAATATTGCCGTATGCTTCTGAGTACCCATGTGAATTGGCAGTCGGTCAACCCTGAATACTATATGCATGAGAAAGCTTGTGGCTTATGCCGATATATTTTAGAATATTAACTATGCCGGAGAACGGGTTTCAACCCTTCCTTATATACACGTCTCCGGCGTACAACCAGTGTGTGCAGTAGTATGAGTCATATTGTAATACATATTACCATATATGATATCATATCATATGGGTTTGATATGATATGATATGGGTTTGCACGAACCCATATGATATGATACCATATGGCCTTTGGTGATATGACCATATATGACCATATAAGACTTAGAGACCCTTAACCTTATCGGAGGTTCAACCTTAAGAT
>JAJLTP010000169.1:0-23538 GCA_030568275.1 Lipomyces orientalis | reverse complement strand
GTGCCCAAATGGTACCCGTGTATTGCATACATTAGAACGACACATATAGTCGTTTGCTAGGCACCTGAGAACCCGAAAATTAGTGTCAACCACCTGCCTTAGTGAAAACTCGGCTGTCGTCGACACAACTAGCTAAGATGACGTAAGGTCACATGACCAACGCCATTTAGCTAGCACACGACACCCTCAATTTTCAACAGGTGAGCCTACGCAAGAGATTTCTGTAGATGGAAGAGACACTGGAAACTCATATATGAATAAGAAGAGGGAAGAGATAGCTCAGCAAATGTGGAAGGATTATCAGGAGTATTTATTATTAAAATAATTTAAAGGTTATTTGGGCATGTCTTTCAAGCCATTTATCCCTTGTATCCCTCCTTGGAAGACTAACAAACACTGATGCTTTAATCTCATCTGATAATATATTAGTGGCATGATCAAAATCATCCTCTGACAGTCTATCATAATACTCCATAGACAGTAACTCAATTGCCCTGACTGGATTTGACTTCCGGCCATCAATTGATCGATTTATAGCCGCAAGAATTGTATCACTATCCTCATGATCCGTCCTCTTCCTAGAGGTTGATTCAGAGGGGTCTAATCGACTACGACTTCGTTTTCGGATTGATGACGAAGACGATGTTGAAGAAGATCCTGAATCAAAGGTTCTTGAGTCAGGAGTTCTTGAGTCAAGGGTTCTTGAGTCAAGGGTTCTTGAGTCAAGGATTCTTGCTCTAGTGCCAGTAGCTATCGATGAATCATATAGCTCTTCAAGTATACCAGTGTGCGGGAGGGAGTTGTTTCTATGCCATTTGCAGGATTTGCGATGCTATCGATATATAGTTATAATACGAAGTTAAGGGTATTATCAAAGGTTTAATGAAAGATAAAACTTACAGCAATAACATCATTCCAGGCTTCATCTGATGCAGTGATCATAGCTGCCTCTTCATCCCACCCAAAGCCAGATTGGTCCCGCAAGAATTTCCAGTCCATATAAAGACCTTTAAACGCCTGCTCCTTCTGCTTAACCTTCTGTAAAGGGATGGCATAAGGACCAGTATAGACACTCTGAACCTTTCTTAAGACAGCATCCCACGCCTCCTTCTTAAATCCAGAATCAGCACGTTTGCCATCCTGCGCCTGTTCAAGAAGCTCAGTAAACAACACTTGTATCATATCAGGAGACCATTCAATCCGATCCTCTATAGCTATAGAAGGCAGGGAGGGCGTTGAAGGTTGTGACGGTTGTGATTCCGGATGGACTTGAGGCTGTGGATCGAGCGAAAGCTGGCGATCGATCAAAGGCTCGCAGCGAATCGTATCTTCAGGGGCTGAAAAGTCGATAATTTGAACATTCAGCGCCTCTACAGGCTTCTTTTGAGGGCGTCGTGGAGCCATGAATAAGGGCTGAAGAAGATGGAATGGCAGTGATGGGACTGGATGGTGGAAGTTACAGTGGTGGAGGTGAAGAGGAGAGGATATCGTTGTAAAAGTAGGTTTTGATTACTGACAAAGCCATACCTATTTGAATGACAAGCTATGCCTATTTTAGCGAAAAAGTGTAACTTTTTCGCCCTTGATTGAAGTGGAAAAAGTCGCACTTTTTGGCACTTTATCGTGCTCAATTAGGCAGGTAGCTAAACCTATTTGAGCGAAAAAGTGGCGGTCGAAAAAGTGGCACTTTGTTGAATGGTTAACGTGCGCAGCAGAAGGATTGTAGACCTCAGATCCTCATATTACTATTAGATGCATGCCGCCCATTTAATAGTTTAGCCCCTTCACCCCTCAGACGTTCCAGACCTCCACTCGTCCTTATCAAACTCCCTATACATAGGCTATTCCTTATCAATTCCTTATCACAGAATCCCCTATTTTCGAAGTTGCTTACGGAGTTGTGTACAGAGCTACAAATTCTCAGATACCGACGCTTTTGCAGTCAAGGAAATTGAAACCCTAATTTCCCTCACTGGTTATCAAAGAAATCCAGTTTCTAAGGAGATGCAAGCATTCCAATATCTTGGAGCTAGAGGAAGCAAATGCGATTACGCAAAGCGACACCGTTCTGCAGAATACTATGTTTCTCGTCACGACACCTTGGGTCCGTGTATCTCTGCAAAGGTTCACTGAGAAGCAGGCTCAATGTAAATATGATATTGCTTTGTTTCATGGTATAAGTCCCATGAACTTGAACCGTGGCCGAGTACCACACTGGCAAGGTCTTCAGAACCTTCATAACCAAAACTCCGCATACGATTTGGGCTAATTTTACGGGTGCAGCTCCTCCATGCCGTCGTATTACCTGCTCTGTCGATTTGGCCGGCCGAGGAGACGATTCTGGATAGAGGCCTGTGGCCGGACGAGGACATGCTGCACACACACCGAGCTTATGATAGAGGAGGGCATCGAGGCTGCGTTCGGGGATCAGGTGTCAGGAGCAGGGCAGTTCCTGAGTGTATGGTACTGGCCAAGGCTATTGACGGGCCCGTGCCTGCGTCGGCAGCCTTACGCCGGATCAGCGCTCGGATCTCAGGCTAGGATGCTCGGGTGTTTTGGACTTGGTTCTTTGTAATATGTTCATTGGCTAGTTTTGTTTTGACGATAAGGCTCGGACGAGGGTGCAGGATTGCACATAAGGACACGCTGGCCCCCCGCCGAGTCCTCATAGTTGATATTCTAAAATATATTGTTGCAAGCCATCCCGCTAGCGTAACGTATAGTACGAACACACCTTGATTGTCAGATCAGGTTGTTCAGGTCAAGAGCGAGAAGTATTAGCGGTTTTTGTAATGACGTTTAGTGTATGAATGAATAGTCACGACCAATTTATGTTTATATATTTTAAATACTCTGAACGTCGCTCCGGAAAGATTGGACGACTAGAGGGCGCTGCATCTGTGGCAGCGGCCAGTTTGCACTTCCAGAGGTTTAGGGTCTCTAAATTAGCCGAAGTCCTGCCAAGACGAATAAGCGAATTTTATTCGTGTCCACCTCTATTCCGAACAGTCATGATGTTGTCGGAAAATTCCAGAATGCAAGTACAGATCGTTGTCAAGAATATTTTCAGTCCGTCTCGCGTTAGCGATAGATCCACGATAGTGCAACACCACGTCCAGAAGACTGAGCTTGACAGAAACCTTGGGGCAATGCCAACGCACATGATCCCAATCGGAGGGCGATTTCCGCCTATCTCGCTCTCCTCTCACTTTCAACTATGCCAAGCGTGATAATAAGAGTAATTATAAAGTTATAAAATCCTGGGAAGTAGTCCAGCAAGCCAAGCTACTGGTGACCAACTGTTGTCTTCAAGGTAATCCACGTATCGCAGACGACCCAGTTCCGCCACCGCGTTTCTTATCATGCCATGTAGCGTAACGAAATTGAACGGGACTTCCCTGTCCTCTACATGCATCAATGATAACTCCTCCATGGGCAGAAAACAACTGTACCAGAGGCCAATGCGTTGGTAGTCAGTCACATTGTCAGTTAACGCCAGTGGGAGATCCTACATTATTCGCTTTTTGTTAGCTGTCTTTCAAGTGCTACAAGATCCACTTACCGTGACAGAAACACAAACAATATCACTAAAATCAGGGGTAGCCTTATATACGGACACTCTACCCGTAAGAGAATTTACCCAAGCGAGCCCGCGATAGATCACGGGCGACCCCAGGTCGACTACATCCATTCTATTTTGAAACATGGCAGCAGCCGCGGCGGCAGCTTCTTCGTCAATATCCGTATATGGGCCAACAATGCCTGGTGGCGGCACATGATAATTGGGTGTCTCATCTTAGACATATGAGGATGCAGACTCGTACCTCCTGCCGCAAACCGAGTAGCAACATTTGTGCATCTCGTTCAAGCTTCCGCATAGTCTCCGACACCCCAACCTCGAGTATCATCGTCATTGCAGACATATTTGTTATCACTGATCTATAGAGCAAGGCGCCATCAGGCGTCTTCGATGATTGACCCCAATGTCCCGTAAAACCACTTCGCGTATGGCCCGAGAACATGACCCGCGACTGCAAGCCAAGAGGAATGCTATGCTTAATCTCATCCAAGAAGTAATCCGCCAGCACTTGGTGAGCCGCACTAAGCGGAAAATTGTCGATGACTACTTCTTGATCCGGCGCATAATACTGAATCCGCGGCCACCTTTCAACCCTAACAGTTAGCGATGCATACTCATTTTAGAAACGAAAAGCGCATTATATATCACTCTCCATAGACAAATGCAATACAATACCTCTGATCATCACCAACTTTCGCAACTAGTTTATCAAATTGAACAGGAGTCATTTTCCCAACATGTCGCCTTCCTGAGCCTTCTTTAATAAAATTTAGAGCCTCATCTACTGCTGTCGGACCCATGCTTGGACCCTTTCTGTTTCGCAACGCAAGTGCGAGCGATATGAGAGGACCGGGCCATCGACGCTACTACTTGTGGACGTGACGCCGGCTATTCAAGTATCAACACGTGCTTTCGACATAATCGCTCCGGGTGCAGATCGCGACTTTTCTCGGCCGTAGGCACACACGGGATTCATGGTGAAGCTGCACAAAGAGCAAACTTTGTGACACTCCAAATTCTGGTATTGAGCATAGTGCATCTAAATAGTTAGGTATTTACTAGCGGACATGTTGTTTACGACCATCCAGCAGGGTTAGGGTATCAGTTGTCAGGGTTTGGGCTTAGAATTGCTTTAGGCTTAGGGTTGAGCCGTATTATTGGCACCATCGTTTCGAGATTGCAATTATTGTCTGGGATGGTGGCCGATGCAACTAGCTACCATGACGTAGGGTCACCTGACCCACACCACGACACCCTCAATTTTCAACAGCGCTATCTCCTTGTAAATTGCCTGCTTTGACAGGCCAACTGCGGCATCACCAGGCAGAGGTAGCACTGCATATCGTGCTGTAACCGATGTTGCTGTTGAGTGAACCGTCGGCGATGACGAGTTCTCTGTTTCGAAGATTAATCGATAACGCTGACGCCGGTCTCGTCAATGACTCAATGTCAGACATTGATGCTTTAGGCTTCGTTCTATTAGGTTGCAAAAATTCTAGAGGGACTATGGATAGATGCATGCACACTTGAAGATGACGGATGCAAAGAATGACAACCAAAAAACGCGGCTCAGCGACGCGTCGCGTGTAGCAGGGACCTGAGGCAAAATCAGAATCAGGCCGCTCCATATTTTGGGGGTTTCAAGCAGAATCATCCTGGGATACCAGAACCGTGACAAAAAATCAATAATCTGCAAAACTGAATTTTGGCTTGAAAGCCCCTATTCTTCGAGATTCGCATTTATCATTCCGTCTGTCCATCGATCTACGGTTGCAACGCGGTGCGGACGTGCACGGCTCTTAGCACCATCCGGAAACGAATACCGAACTACGATCACTGAAACTAGGAAACGCATACAGTTTCCAAAATATTTGCGAGGAACAGACGTGTTGGCTACTTTGTAGGGGTTTCGCTTGGAAGTTGGGCACAAGATGGGCAATTTTGCTAATGCGGTAAAACAACTGCTAGGATCGCATTGCATCGCTAGTCTGCGGTAACCCGACAATGGAGTCCATAGAAATATTTTCCATTAACCCTCTTGAGTAACCTTTGGCTTTACAATGGATCGGATGCGTTCTGCTCAGATCGTAGGCCTAGCTGGCCAAAATTTAAAGTTCGAATGTCAGAACCTAACCCACCCGTACGGACAAAGTCGCGGTTGGTGTTTTGTAACAGCTAAATAAAATCAAATTATATAGAGAGACCGCTGAAATCAATACTGTTTCACTCAGGCATATTGATACGTTTGCATTTGCATTTGATATATACTCATCTGGCGCCTGCCAAAGCGTAGACGTACGTGTTTCCGTTTCCCATTGCCAACGACTTCTCAGTAAAATGACCCTTGAATGGACATATTTCACTCTTGGGCTTGCTTCGCCTTATTAAATTTTTCCACTGCCTCAGCTGAGCGAATAACCGATATTGGTGCATCACGTTTGTCAAGGATTAACTCAACCACCTTTTTTTTAGCAATATTCACTGATTAGCTTTCGTTCCTACGCGAATGACGTGGCGGCAATGCGCAATGCGTGCTTACCTGCGTACAGTGGGCGACATTAAACTCAGAGTCTGACAAGAGCTTAAGCAGCTGTTGCGGTGTTTCAATGCGGTAGTATTTATTCTGCAATGAGGGACCAAAAAGCTCACAAATTTTCGAATAGTCCCATTCTGGAATCTTATTATACGTGGCCTCCATGCCGTGAATAAGACGTTCGCTCGTGTAGCCGCTGTTGTTAAGAAGAAACCTACTTGACATTAACCTGATTTCCCGACTAAACGAAGGCAGCTCATGGAAATATAGATATCGAGTAGTGCTGCTTACATTGTCGTATTTAGTCCATGACGAAGCATATCAGAAAATGCTTGCACGGTGAGTTGCAAGGAGCCTTCACCGGTGACAAGGATACCTCGCTTGATTGTGTTGCTTTCCTTGCCTGCCAAAAAAGAGCCCACAGCGGCTCCAGTAGCGAATCCAATACTGCCATAAACTGTTTGGCTGTACATGTGGATGTTGTCGACATTCGTTAGATTGGACGCGACAATTCCATATGCTGACGTTCCTGTTTCTGCGATAACGTAGTCTCCTGATTGGAAGTAACGGCCAAGAGCCTGATGAAATTAGTAGATTCACTTTACATCTTTACTCATATTCTCCATCAAGGCAACTTAAGAAACGCCACAAATAATACCATGGTGGCTAACGACATAGAGATTGCTAGCATACCGCCCACAGGAAGTCCTGAGTCAGCTTCTTGGGAACTTCAAATTTATCCAAAGGATAAGGGTCCCACTCGATTTGGGATCTAACAGGTACTTTGATATTGCCAACTTTCAAGACTGAGCACAATCGATGTAGAACCTGTAAAGCAATATTAGGATGAAAACACCGGTGTGGAATGTAATTTGCATACGTATTTCATGCTTAGCTTATACTCTGTGCCCAGGACATTTATAGTGAAGCGTTGAAAGTCGACAATGACATCTGGCGAAATTTGGGCGGTGAATACACCGCTATCGTTTCATCAGTATTTTAGGGTGTGTTAGAGAATGACTCTTCACATACGTATTGAAATCACTCTATCATTGGTATGCATGTCAGTCACTTTAATACACTTCACTAAGATCTCCCTCTACTCACCTTATAACTGCCAATGAATAGCACTAAATCCGACTTTTCAACATTATATCTGACATCATCAATCGAAGCGCCGCCGGCGTAAACACCACCAAAACGTTCAAGAGCCTCGCTAATACCCCCTTTGGACATCGGTGTTACAAAGTACGGAATTTGCAAAAGCTTTATCAGCTCTGAGCATTCCGGAATTACACCATTCCGTACGGCCCCTAAATTATGAATGAGTAATGTGCCTGAGTGATAGGTGCAAAAAGCGATTGTTACCGCCATCCACAAGCATAATGGGATTTTGTCGAGACGAAAGTAGATCAGTAATCTTATCAACCACCGATTTTTCAAGTTCATGGGGATTTGGCTGGAGTGATGTTTGAAGCGGAGTCTCCAGATTTCGTGTGTATATGGTCTGCGGTCCTATATCGACAGGAACACCGATGTACACTGGTCGGTTGAAATGGACCATAGCTGTCGAGCATTAGCAAGCATTTTTAAGAAATCAGTAGTTCTAGGAATACCATTTAGAACTCGATCAATCTCAGATGGGGCTGTAGAGGGATCGTCCAAGACCGTGGAAGCAACAGTTATATTGCGCACCATTTCATGGTACATACTGGATTACGACTTTTAGCTCATCAAAGAGGTCTCACAGTACTTAGATGGGACTGAACTTCTCACCTAAAGTTGCCATTACCAAGACTATGATGCATTATCGCTCGTTCCTTCATCGCTGTTGTTGCTGGATAACCAACAACATGCACAACGGGAACCTGATAGATTTTATTAGTTGAACTTAAAAAATAAAGATCTTTGAATTATCATCAACTCACGTATTCGGCATACTGACCACCCATTCCGCAATATGCAGAAAGTTCGCCAGGCCCAAAAGTTGTAACAAAAGCTCCATATCCATTCACACGAGCGTACCCATCAGCCTGCAGATTAAATCGATCAATAACCTCCTGAAACCAAATACAATTCTCTGTTATACCGCATAGCTTGCAATTAGCTCGTTGGGGTTGCCCGCCCATTTGGTACCAGCGTCAAGAACCATGTCTAGTAGAACCAGTTCATAGTCTACATGTGCGAATATCTCTCATATCAGTAATACTTCCTGCAAATCCTATACCAGTGATTATACCCCCAGGTACTCCGAATATAGTTTTGATTCCTAGCTCCTTGATTCTCTGAACAATATAGCTGCCAATTTTTATTTGTGCCATTGTGTCAAGTGCGATATTTCCCTTAGAGTTTGCTGGTGAGCAAATAGATAGTTGTTAGCATATTATTTGACGCCTCAGATGAGCGCAGACACTTCTTAATAATGGTGATCGTACACAGATGAAGACAAGAAAGATACATAACAACGAACGTAGACTAACTTGCATAAATGGTTACATCATAATTGAGAGCCTATCACACCTTCGGGCATTGGCGGGACGCGCGGAAGGCTGGACGTTACTCTTAGAGCCGCGGGGCATTCTGGCCCCACGACTACTCTGTTAACCCTCACCCCACTATAAAACAGCTGTGTGATACGCGACGTGATATGCGGACGGCTACATCATATCTACACAATGATTGCCAAGGTAGAAAGATCTTTCCATGGCTTCCCAGTAACTACTATGGCTTCAATAGCTATACGGTGGATCTCTGAGCAGCTCTAAAATTAACTAGACCACATTTTGTACATTTCCGCAAGTGAAGATCGAGCCAATAGAAGACTACTAAAATAATCTCGGTGTTGAACATATTGCAATGTCTTTCTCTGTGACCCGTGCTCAAAGCATCAAAGTGTGAAAGAAGAGGACGCTGATTTCGCCATGGACTGTACCATCTGCCACTTCCCCATGGCAGAAACCATGAAGGCAATGGACCTAGCGCGACTCAAAGACCTTGCAACGATCAACCTAAACCAACTGAAACCCTTTGAAGAGATCGACATCGAGGCAGACCCTGAGAAGATCAGCGAGACAGCAGCTGTTTTCTGGTCCAACTCGAGCAGTCCCGTCTACTGTGACGCATCGGTACATCAAAACCAACTTGGAGCTGCGGCAGTGGCCCTTGACCAGGACCAGAAGATCGTGGAACCTCAACAAGTGTGTATTGGATCATCTACACACTGGTGATCGAAAGTAGACGCCATTCGCCTCGCTGCATGGCCGTGGAAATGCGACAACCTTATCTGCCATGTCAACGTCCCTACAACAAAAAATCGGGCGTGTTCCTATCATCAGATTCAGGTGACTAAAACCCGGTGCTCGCGGCCACAGCAAGTGTAACTTCTTTTTGCAGGAACCTGCGATGTTTCTTAAAACTAAGTTTTATTAATTAAGAACTTAAGTTTTATTAAACTCAGCCACTTTACAAAACTGTAACTTTACGGTAGTTAACTTTTAGCCCTGACCCTGAACCCCTGAACACTGCTTCAGTGCGTGGGCGCGGATCGTTAGGGTTAGGCCATACACCAGCGTACCTTTCGTATGTCGCCCGCACTGCGTAAGTGACCTTGCCGGCCTCAATTGATCTCTGCGGAATGTTTCGTCATTCAGTGGACCCCCAAGAGAGATATTTTGCGGTCTAAAGAGATTTCGCACGAGATCCTTAATCCCGCCTGACCCGAGTCCGGGAAGAAAGGGGCTGTTGTGAATACGAATATCAGCAGTTTTCCCTTAAATTCGTATTCATCATTCGACTCTTGAATCGAATAATATTCGATATTCGTATTCGAAAAATAGTACTTATGTCGAATAATATTGGTCGTAAAAACAGAATTTTCCGACTCGGACCCGCGGTCTGCTATTAGCTCTCAATTCTGTGTCGATCCTATGCATAGATTTCTATCGCAACTATCCCTGATCAGTCAAGGATATTAACCCTGACCCTGCCTACTGTCTGACAGGTTGAAACCCAATGGATTCATTTATTCATTTCTCCTATGTCGACTATTCGATTCGGCGGACGGAAAATGCTTCGAATATCGTCAGCAGCCCTACATGGCAGATGCGGGCTAACTTCCACTCGTATACTTGATCGCCGTTAGCCCGGATCAGAGTACTGTAATCGTCACGAGCTGCCTTTTCTTCTGCTAAACCCTGTACTGTGTCACCTCTCGACGATCACCCGAGCCCAAAAGTGCCTGCAAGTATGGTACAGCTCGACGTCGTTCGCTCCTGCAACAATGCACTGGTTAAGAGGCAGTATGTCACGACCGTCTTTGTAGGCGACACCTTGAGCATCCGCGATGCGCCGTGCGCAGGGTCTTTCTGGATGGTTCACATCGACTTTTAGGCTTGGCATTTATTTGTTTGGCAATGGATGGCGGAAACAGACGTAAGGAGAGCCCGACTGGCTCGTTGGTACATAATACAATTTAGGGATTGCGATAATTGAGTCTCATTGAATTTATAATAGTTCATCCCTCCGCTCAGAAAGGAGTGGGGAAAGGTATGCATTACCAAGAAGAATTTTGTAGAAACTGACCGGGGAAAGCACCAAATGCGCGGCCATACGCTTCAAAAAACACGCATATCCCTCAGTACGATCTTGGGTTCAGATTCACGTCGAAACTGCCCGGGGCGACAGTCTCACATGTACTCGCATTGCTTTGCTGGCAATCCAGCGCTTGCATCGCTGGAACAAGAAGTTACACACTATTAATGTCATTAGATTGGGGCCAGCCCTCAGCATAGTTTTTCAGTCCATTTTTATTTCTCATAGGAAACCGTGCCGACAGAAACTGTACTTAAGCTTAACCGTGCCGAAAACTGCATGCGGTATTTTAGCTATCATCTTATAAATATGTAGATGTTGGACATTAGACGTAGGCCCGTGGAGATCATATCTCCTAGCTATATCCATCTCGAACGAAAGAACTTAAAACTTTAACAGGTTGGATTAATCCCGGAAATAGGTGAAACCCAGACTCAGCCTTAGCCCTAGTCTCTAATAAATCGCGCTCCGAGCGGGGCACTTACGAGGCTGAGACCTCGGCGCCATGCCATGCGTCTTGCGTAATCGCCCGTAGGGGCCGATGCGATTTGCGAGCAAACGTAGCTCGTAATTGTGCAGTCTAATCTATCACTGTACGAGCAAAACACCGGGCTACTTGTGCAATCAAACCCTGACCCTGTGTTTTGCACGGTCCGCATGCGGCTAAAGTTATTAGTAATATCATATCGCTATCTTGCCATTGGCCAGTGCGGGATTTGCTGCGGCTACGGAACTAAGCATGGTTTGCTTCCTTCTCCAGCTTGACTCGCTGGCGATTATTCTGTCCCTCCGCCTTGCAGCGGCTCAGCCCCTGTGCGCGGCTCTTGGCATCTTAAATATGGGGTTTGTCCCGCGCCAACTGAACTTCGCTAGAATCATCCTCATACCACACCACTGCGCACGCTAGACTGCATGCGAAATCTGGTTGTTTTTACTTTGATAATTTAATTCAGCGTAGGATCATTATTGGCCCCGAAGTCACCCTCATTTCGCCGTAAGAAATCTGCTGAGCATCATCCGGATCACATACCCAATGTCATCAGACGGACTCGATGTTGACGTCGGCAATTTCGACGAGAATGGCAATCCGGAGCCCTACTATATGGCTCGCATGTATTGGGCTGCCATGGGCTCCTTTATTGGGTTGGCATTCGTCTTTAGGGCCTCCGACTACTTGCTCGGCCGGATAAGGTATGCCCCAACCAGAACTAGCAACGTGTCATGGCAATTGACGACCTAATTGCGATCAATAGAATGCGACGGCGATCGTCATCGTCGCGGTCTCACTCCGCACTGTCGCGGCTGTACACGACATGTACTTCGTTGGGCAGGTCGCTTACGTATCCGACTCCACTCGTTCTGCAACGCCATCCCGCGTTCTTCAGTTTGCCTTCGGTCGGCCGTGCTCTGCTTGGTCTGTTCTACTTAGGCTTTGTTCTGGCCCTTTGTTTCTACAAACAGCCTCTCAAGACCGACTCCGATTGGGAGAATGCCGGTTTCCGCACCGGCTGGCTAGCCCTGGCACAACTGCCGATGGTCGTCCTCCTCGCCAGTCGGCGACTCAATATCATCTCCTTTCTCACAGGCTCGTCATCTAGCGTGTCGCTCAACTTCTTTCATCGCTGGGTCGCACGTGGAGTCGTGGTGACTGCGTCGTTGCACTGGCTCTACATGAGCCGCGGACCGTTCAACCTCGACTCGGTCTTGGACGACGTTGATACTCTTGACTCCAATGGCATTGGCGGGTGGTTCGTCCTGGCGTGGCTTGCACTGGCTTCGTCGTTTCGCCCATTGAGGCGCGCTTTTTACGAAATATTCTTCGCCAACCACGTCGCATCTGCAATCGTCCTGTTTATTGTCTTGTTGTTACATACGACTGACTACGCGCAATTAAAGGCGCACGACTACATATTTATTGCACTAGGGCTCTACATTGGCGACGTCGTTGTGAGATGGATGATTGTTTTATTTTTCAACATTTCTTTCGCGAGAGACCGACCAGGCCTCTGCAGATTCACTGCTTCCGTTCGAGTCATGCCGGACCTGGAAACCATCCTTATCGAGATCCCAACTGCAGCAGCCGGTCGCGGTATCAGGCGCTGCAAGTGGAAGCCGGGTCAGCATGTGAGCATCTCCTTTCCGACTGTTGCGCCTTTCACGTCACATCCATTCACTGTTTCTTCATTGGCAAAGGATGAAAAGATGCTGTTTGTTGTGCGTGTCAAGTCCGGCTTCACGCGAACCTTGCTTAACAAAACCCTGGCTGCCAGCCAAGAGACCCAGCAAGACAAGAACGAGCAGCAAATTGGGGTTGCCGCAGCCGCGCCCGTGGTCACAGCAAATGCGTCATTCCCGGTTCTCGTGGATTGGCCGCATGGCGGACCGACTCGTGACTGGAATCAATTCGAGACCGTTCTTGCAGTCGTGTCTGGCGTCGGCGCCACCTTCGGATTCTCCGTAGTCAGGGATGTGCTGTGCCAATCGCGTGTAAGTCAAGTCAAGATGATTTGGTGTGTTAAGCGATACGCCGACATTGGACACTTCGAAGAGCAGCTAAGGGCAGTTCTTGCTGAGCAGACACGGCGGGTGCCGCAAGGGCTGGCCCTGGATGATGCAAAGCTTCAGAACGCTGCAGCCGATCACGACCCAGTCCCGCGCAATTTGTCCTTGCACATCGACATCTTCATATCCGATTGCGCGACAGAGCCATCGACCACTTCCGTAGGCTCGCTGTCGGAGTTGCTGACCGCACATGCAGACGTTATCCATCTCGTGGCCGGCAAGCCAACTGATCTACGGGGAGACATTGGCCGCGTCTTGCAGCAGGCCGCCGGCGAAACCGGGGTCGCAGTATGTGGCTCGGCAAGCCTCAGCGCCCAGGTGAAAAATATCGTGGCTGCCGTGCTGGGCGGCGGTGCCACTAACGGTTGCTGGGTGCATTCGGAACAATTTCAAGCCTAATCACAGGCGAGTTGGAAACATACACATTAGCTTGCAGTAGATTCAACCTTATTGCCCATGAATCTCCTTGATAAATTGCAAAATTATCAATTAAAGTTTTAAAGTCGGCTTAACCATTAGAAAGCATCCTAACGAATAGCTTGCAAGAACCGTCCGCCCTTCTAAGTGTAAGCGCTGCCCTCGACCTGCTTGACCCCCTCCACGCCATACAACCAGCCCACACGGTCCTTGGTAAACTGCTCCACTCTGGGTCTCAACTTGGTCTCGTGCAGATCGAAGTCGTCCACGGTGCCGATGCGCAGGATACTCATCCTCGGGAAAGCCGAGCCGACGCGGTACATGAGCGTGCCGCAGGTGGAGCAGAAGTAGTTGGTCATGGTGTTGCCAGAGGCGATCGTGCGCGATTGGCTGAAGGTCTTCAGGTTGTCGCGGCCGCGCAGGTGCTTCAGGTGCGTGTCGGCGACGGTGAAGTTGGATGCGAACATGGACGCGGTGATTTTGCGGCAGTCCGTGCAGTTGCAGATGAACGTGTCGACCAGACCCGGGCCTTGGGTTGGCTGGGGGTTTGGACGCGGTATTAGAGCAAACCGAGCAGAGGAGATTCAGGGGCCAGACTTACGAATGCCAGTTGCACGGCGCCACAGAAGCATGTGGCCGTCGCTTCATCTTCTTTGGACCAGCCGTCACGGGCGCAGCCGGCCAGAGGGATGTAGGGTGGTTTGGATTTGTCGGCGGCGGCCATCGTTGAGCGCTTCTTCGGTATGGCCGTCAAGTGTGACGTAGTATTTGGAGTTGTTAATGGAGTGAAGACCTCTGGACCTGGGGTTGGTCTTTGCTGGGGGACGCACGCGTTATATACAGAGGAGCCGGATGGTGTTGAAAATTGACGGTGTCGTGTTTGTGACCTTACGTCATGCGTAATGAGTGTGTTCTTATTTCATGAAAGAGGTGGCTATTCTCTTTCTAATGAGTGATATTTTTACTGAAATCCAGGTTCAAAAAGGAGTGAAGGCTGTGTATACAGCCGAAATATCCACCTAAATTGAGCTTAGGGTCAGGGCTAGTGTACACTATTCCTATTCCAGCCAGAACGACAGAGTAACTCCGGAACCTCCTGTTGCCTATTCCAGCACTCCTCGCAACTCACCGTAGTTGGAGCCTTGTCCAGTACCCCGGAGACTCCTGGATCGATTTGAACTGGTTTTAATGCTCCGGGCACTCCTGTCTCTGTTGGTGCTCTGCCCGGTACTCTGGCCACATCACTTCGGGCTGGCTCTCGCTTACCGGCTTGAGTTCGTCTCCGCGGGCTCCAGGGAGTGCCTCGTTTGAAAATGTTGATTCATGACATTCTACAGCTTGAGGGCACATGATCATTTCTGGTGTATAAATATGGCCATTCTCTCCAGAGACAGGAGACTATCAACACTTAGAACTTGACTCCTCAGACCCGGTTTCAACCTGAACTTCAACTCATTCCCCGACTTTTTTTAAGGCAGTTATCGCACAACCACAAGCATGACTCCTCCTCGTCGAGCTCTTATCAGCATCACCTCGGCCCATGCCACTCTCTTCCAGGGCAAGGAGACCACCGGCGTCTTCATCTCTGAAGCCCTCCCCTACAAGGTTCTTACGGCTGCCGGTTTTGAGGTCGACCTCACTTCTGAGATGGGCACGACTGTCTTGATGGCCCCGCACGGCGTCACTCTGCAGGCGGTCTCTATCAAATGATCTTGATCACCGTGTGCAGGCCGTCGCCTGGGAACGATGGTGCGGTAAATGTGTACCTGTGTCAGGCGTACACTAAACTCTAATGAGGGATAAGCACTAATTAATCACACGATCATTTAGCCAGATCCCGCTCGTCGTCACTAATGTCAAGTATCATGACGTAGAGAACACCGCGAGTGAATGTCGTTGCCCTGATGCAAACTAAAATCTACAATCTCACTATGACAGTTGGTCTTTTCAACACTCGTACAAACACTCTACCTGCAACAGGACGAGTGAGAGTCTTGATCGCCGTGATCGTTTGGCAGGACTGCTAAAGTACGAGAACGCTATATACAAATATTCGCAATGTGATACACTATTCAATGCCTGGGAGACTTATCCGTTGTCTACAATGATCTGTAGCCGGTAGCCGTCGTCGGACCTGTGTTTCGTTCTAAAGTAGCTGTGCTGTGTCGTCTAACCACAGCAAAGTGCATACTATCGAGCCCATCGTTGTGGACTCCACACTGACGCGACCGGTTCAGGCATCCCGCATCTCGTGTTCAGGTGAAGGAATTTTCGAGAAGGTTCATCGAAGGTCAAGATGAACTCATTCTCTAGTAGTGATACACTGCAACGCGGTGGACCAGATCTGGCATCCCTGATGCTGTGTAGAGTATATGGGAGACCGAGTGCGTATATTTGGGGCTGTCAGCAAGATTGGTAATACTAAGTTTATTGCCGCACAATTGTCCCCATGGTAACCTCCCAAATGGCAGTCAGAACGCAGAGCCAACATTGTAATTTGTATATTGTTAGCTATTTCGTCACGCCGCTTTAGTGCGTCCTGTGCTAGTCGACGGCCCGCTGCGTAGCTGAGACCCGCCACTCTCGCTATCTTTCAGGCTCTTCTCAACATCTCATCTCCGTCCTCAACTCAAGGCAGGCCATGTTTACCACATTCGTCGGCATGACTGCTTCGAGCACCGTGTCGAGCGCCTCTGCGTCTGGCGGGTCTTCGTCGCCTCACCGACCCCGACAGAAGAAACGAAGCCAAGTGGCCAGAGCCTGCGACTGGTGTCGTGTGCATCGAATCAAATGTGACAACGATCACCCGTGTTCGAACTGCAAAAGCAGAGGTCGACAGTGCAGCAATAGTGGCGCGATGAAATCCACCACGCTTCCTCATGCTTATCAGGAGATTGAGCGTTTGAGGCAGAGGGTCCAGGAGCTGGAACTGGAACTAGAGCTTCCAAAGGAGCGCAAGGCTGATAATGACAAGACGGTTCATGAGCTCAATACGCAGTCGAGTGTACCCCCAGGCACGTCGGATGAACGGGACCTGGACTTCCAGGTGGGAGGAGGTCGAGCGAAGAGGTTCCCGGAGGGCATCTATATCAGCACTGCCCGCTCTCCACAGAAGACATGGTATGGATCGTCGTCGCTATTCTACTTCATCGGGCGCATCAACACCTTCTTGACTTCAGCCCTTCAAGAAACTCATTCGGCTCATCGAATGCTGCCGAACTCGGCGAGTTTTCTGCTCGATGCGCCGACTACGGTCTCAGGGGAGGACCACTCGCAGGGCGGGCGGCTAGTGGCGGTCCCAACGGACGATCCTGTCAACGCTGGTGACTATCTAACTCCAACGCAAGAAGAGTATTTCCTCGATCTCTTTTGGCAGTCCTATTACACCTCATTTCCGATTCTCGATGAGCTCGAGTTCAAGGAGCACTACCAGTCTTTGTGGGCAACATCAGACAAGGAACGAAGGCCGTCCGCGCTCGTTGACATTGTCATTGCAGTGTGCATGCAGTACGGCATGGCGCGGCTGCCAGGCGTCGGACGTGGACTCAGCGCTGCCTCAAGAGCCAGCGTGAATGACAATGATGCCACCATCGCCGGTCGATGGCATTATCGGCGCTGTCAGACGCTCCTGTCTAGCCAGTTAGAAAGCCCTACCATATCGACGCTACAGTGTCACATCCTCTGCTCCATATATCTATGCTGTGGATCTTTCCAGAATATGGCGGATAATGCCTGCAGTCTTGCTGTGCGGACAGCTTATATGCTCGGTCTCCATCTGGAGCCTCCTCAGACCATGCCACGGCGGGAGAAGGAGATTCGTAAGCGCTTGTGGTGGACGCTATACGTCTTGGAGACCAAGATGAGCATGAAGTTAGGTCGTCCGTTCCTCCTGCATGATTCCAGTACTACATGCAGTCTGCCGGCCGACGATCGTGAAATCGCCATGCTCTCAGGGTCCAGCTTTGCCCCTCTCGGAGAGAATGTCACCTGGCTCACCTGGAACCTCCACAACACCAAGCTTATGCTGGCGGCCCGAACAGCCTACACAGCCTTCTACGACAATGTTCCCAACACCTCCAACGTGTGTAACGCTCAGTCAATCACAGAGCGGCTAGAAGCATGGCTGAAAGGCGTACCCGAAGCGCTCAAAACGAAACGTCAGAACAATGGCGCCCCTTTTTCTACAGACCTATCAGCCCTTGAAGTCGAACAGTTTACACCGCTCTGGCTGCAGCGACAGCGTCTGCTTCTAGAGCTGATGTACCATAACCTGTGCACGAACCTCTACCGTCCCTCCATTTCCTTCGCCCTAGCAAGAGCACCCGATCCACTTACGGATAGGGCCGCGATGAAATGTTCCGCCCACGCCATGGCATTAACACACATGATGCATCAAGTGCTTTTATCGACACCCATCCTGGCCGGCTGGCACGAAGCCTTCCAGTGGCAGTGGAATGCAGCTATGACACTTGTTGGCTTCGTGCTGGCGTATCCGCAAGGTGCTTCGACTCAGGCAGCCAGAAGCGCCATCGATCTTGCTGTTGCAGTTTTTGAAAATTTCGGGAATAGCTTCGCAGTCGCGGCGAGCGCAGCTAGTATCATGAGCGACCTCAGTGCCAAAGTCGACTTGTTCATAGTACAAAGTCAGGGGATGCATGGCGTTGCGATGCAGCTGGCCAGAAATTGCGAAGAATCAGGTGATGAGGGCCTCATCAATGGCAATTCCACCGCAGCACAGACACTGGATGGACCATTGAGGTTTGACGACGAGAATGCTGCTGAAATTACGGGCGTGTTGGCCCAGTCGATCGATATCTTTGCTGCGGAAACGTACAACGATTTGGACTGGTCGGGCATAAATAGCAATTTCTCCGATCAGTGGGCTTTCACGCAGCAATAGAAGATAACAGGGTTTGTCATCTGCTCTGCTGCGGCCAGAATGAAACTGGACTGTGCGCAGTAAGGTCCAGTGCAATTATAGCCAATCAGGGGCCCATCATTCAGACCAAAATCACCAAAGATTCATGATATTGTGTGATATAACTCAAAAACAGAGTCATCACACAAATGAACTCTGCACTGTTTCCACCCATAGGATGTAGTATGATGCAATGACGGACGGCTGTTATCAGCTGCTATTTCAGCCGATGTAACCCTCTTCTAAGGCCGGTCCTCAGATCTTCTCCCTTGCAAGCTAACACCAATTCCTATCCATTTTGACCGGTGTAAGTGTGGGGCTCTAGAATCGGCTTCCTCGTTGATATGCAATCTCGGAGACCTATAAGTGTTCAAGAGCTAACAGACTCATTGCAAGCCGTCGAAAGTCCTTTTGAGTTCCGAAGTTGCTTATACATTAGAACGTTTATCAAGTAGTAGCATTTAATGAAACAACCTGCAGCACGTACATGTGATAATGGGTTGTGTGAATATAAGAGAATTGAAGGGAGTATTTCTGCCCTCATCGGCATATGGCATAGCTAGTTGGGGGGTATTTTCAAGTATCACTCTTTTCCTAGCGGATAGGGGTGCTGTAAACGTACGGAGCCACGGTGCGGCTGCAATTTCCCAAAGGAGAAGCCGGAGTTCCAATGTGTAGCCGTTGGAACTGGGAGCGATGCATCATACAGGAAGTCCCTAATTCCGAAAGAGATCAATTAACGCGATCGCAATCGGCCATAATGGGCCGGCTTGCTCCCTACTCAGCTTGCAGTATTAGTCGGATGGTTGCAGGAGTCTCGGAGTCAAACTCTTCCAACATAATTTAAAATTCTCCGGGAACTCCTTCCGATGTAGTATTACACCAGTACAGAGCAGCAAGTTGGTAATCGGACACAAGGCGACCGCCAAGGAAAGAATGGAGCAAGTTCCTCATAAATACAAATACACCTGGAGTCCTGGACATAGTCTACTTGCCCATCAGGTCCTTGAGAACCCATCAACCAAGGTTCAGTTCCTGCATTCAATCGTTTGAACGCTAAAATTCACCATGCCTTCCTTCACCGTGTTCAAGGGCCAGGAAAATGGGATCCCCAAGAAGAGCACCACCTCGAAGCCCGACCAGCTCGTGGGCGATAGCGTATTGGTGAAGGTTACAGCATCTGGTATTTGCGGGACCGGTATGTACCGTATTTTTAACATTATCATCCCAAGATGAGGGTAATAGACGGCTGCTAACGAATTGGATCATTCTAGATCTACACTATGTTAGTTGACATTTATATTTTTTCGAATTGAGAGCCAGACTAACGAAAGTGTAGAAAACTGCAGACATGGTTCTCGGTCATGAGGGCGTCGGGGTTGTTGAGGCCGTAGGACCATATTGCCATTCCTTGAAGAAAGGCGATCGCGTCGGCTGGGGCTACGAGGTCGACAGCTGCGGCCACTGCATCGAATGCCTCCAGGGGGCTGAGACATTCTGTCCCGAGCGCGCATTGTATGGTGTAAAGAATCTCGACCAAGGCAGCTTTGCCTCCCACGCCATCTGGCGCGAGTCATTCCTATACAAGATCCCAGAGGGGCTCAGCGACGTCGACGCCGCGCCCCTGCAATGCGGAGGCGCCACCACCTTCAGCGCCCTATACAACGTCCAGCCTACCGAGACGGTCGGCATCTTGGGCGTCGGTGGCCTTGGACATCTGGCAATCCAATTCGCGGCGAAGATGGGATGTCGCGTTGTGGTGCTTTCGAGCTCTGATAGTAAGAGAGCCGAAGCGATGAGGCTGGGTGCGCACGAATTTATTGCCACAAAGGGCGCTGCGGAGCTCAAAGTCTCTTGGCCATTGAACCGGCTGTTGGTCACCGCTGCAGCGCCGCCGGACTGGGATTTCATCTTGCCGATTATGGCGCCCAGGTCGGCCATCTATCCGCTCTCAGTGTCTGGGGGAAACTTGGAGATCCCGTATATGTCGCTGATCCTTCAGGGCATTACGGTGCAAGGATCGCTAGTTGCCCCGAGGTATCAGCATCGGCAAATGCTTGACTTCGCGGGGCTCCACGAGATCAAGCCCATCGTGGAGAAGTTTCCCATGACGGAGGAAGGAATCAAGCAGGCAATCGATAAGTTGGCGAGGAATGAGGTGTACTACCGGGCTGTTTTAATACCGGAGTAAGAGGTAAGCTTCGTGTCTGAATTGGGTTGTTTTTATATATATGTAAAGATAAATATAAGTTATAAGTTATACTTATACTTTATACATGAAATATCTCGAGTTTAACTTACGCGATATATGACAACGATGCTGAGAGGTCACGAATGATACTTTTCCTGATTTGGTCGATGATGCTGGGCTTTGGCCCAATTCCCTAGGACGTCAAGTTGAGGGACCTGAACTGGGACCGACAGAACCAAGACGCCCACTGATGCCCAAACAAGGAGCGTAAAAATGTCAAGGTTAACTAGAGGATAAGAGCAATGTTTGGAATTGGATGCGCGTGCACTGTCCTCAGGACCGCGCACGGGTCGCGTAGGGTTAACGCAATGCGACGTAACGAGAATATGACGATCGAGTGGGAATCTAACAGCACCCCGACCAGCGAGTTAAGGTTGATGGCTATATTATTTCAACGGCTGTTAGCGTGTATGTGAAAATCAAAATAAACAAAAGCAACGCGGCGTTGGCGGGAGGGGAGTAGTGCTTGGCGTACGATTATGGACTACGTTATTCAAAGTTTTGTCGGGGGGAAGGATATCTCGTGTTATTCAATAGCAGGGCGGAGGGCGGAGAGTTATATGTGTCGTTTTAATGTATCGTCCGAGCCTCAGCTCCTTACTTGATTGCTTGATTCGAGTTTGCAATAGGATTTACTAATTTACGGTAAGAGTTTAGACGTAACATGTCATCCCTTATGGAAATAAAAGGTAATGAGTAGAATAATGTACAGGTCACGAATTAAGTGCAGCCAATCTACTATATAGCCTAAATTTTGAACGAGACGGAAGTATCAGAACAGATTCTTTATTAGATTAACTGAAGGAAGATATCAGAGTCATTTATATGCACACCTGGCATCATGACGGAGGAAGGCCGCATCAAACGAGGGCATGACAGAATTTCCGCCATCAAAAGGCTGCCTTGTACCTCACACCTGCTTCATACTTGTATATTTAGTACGCCCGGAGGCGCTAACCGACCCCTACGATTTTCTTCGGGGCGGGGCGTACTGAACGTCAACCACTGCTCTGCCAGTCTGCAATGCTTGTAAGCTTGGAACACGCTCACGTCAAGTGGCTGTGGCTGCAAAATATGACTTGTATGGGGGATAAGAAAGAAGCAGATAATATTTTTATCTTCGCAAAACTTGATGAATTTGTAGGTCATGTGGGATCCGTATCCATCGCAGAGAAGTAGCCGATGTGTGCCCATGACATGGTGCTTTGTTGCAAGGTGGAAGTGTTGAATCCATTGCTAGGCAAGCAAGTCCTTGATATAACCTGTTTTTCCGAGACACTAATATAGGTCTCAAATCAAACGATCCCTTTAATATGCATTGTCCAGACATGATTATAAAAGGTGGTATCACATCTCCCGTAGCGTTGGCAGCTTCAACCATGATAGCGTATTCACCATTCATATTGCTTCCACGGTAAAGTGTTTTTTGAACTCGCAGGTCACAATCCATTGATCTCTCCACATGCCAATATTGAAGCCGGTCTCATCGAAGTTCCAGATATCTTGTCGTAAATGAACTACCCGCGTAGCCACTGCCCAGCTCGAAAGGTCTCTTTGGGTCATCAATGAAAGCATCAGTCCAGGGGCCATCGATCGGATGCCCTCTCGTACAAAATAACTTCGCAGTTGGTGGGTCGTAAAGATTGCCCCAAGCAAAGCCAGTCATGTGTTCAAAATTGGATTTGCTTCGTCAGTGGCAACATAGTCGAACGAGCTGTTGCTGATCTACAGGGCTCGTGAAGTGACATTCGAGATGAATTGGGGTTCACCTATTAGCGTATGGAATTTAGGTGCTCTAGTAAGGGCATATTGCATAGCGAAACTGATTTCTATTAATACATAAATAGATTTGGGACCTCTTTGAAGGCGAGCATCTCTTACACCATCTTAAGGACGAGGGAGGTAAATACATCCCATCAAACACATGGCGCAGACTTCATGATTTCTAGGTCTTCCTCGTATTGATGCCATATTACGGAGCGCGATAACTCTGCAATGTTTCGATTTTGAAGGTTTGTTCAATGTTTCGATTTTGAAGGTTTGTTGTTATAACTGTCCATGACCTTCTACATGAGAACTTATTTTAGTCGGCTTAAGCTAGGTCACTGGATGGCCGGCGAACATGCCAAGATTCCCACGACCTAGAGAACCCTGACTCGTTTGGAAGGCACTAACAAGCACCTATTTCTTCTTTTTATTCGGTCAATGCTGCTCCTTTGACGATCTCTGGCTAAATGAGCGGATAGAATGAGGCCTAAGACAGGTGTACAAATATGGAGCTCAGGAGATCTTCTCAGGACTTGAGCAACTCGCAATTTCAGAGATTGCGCCTGGCGTCAAACGTATGGTTGCCATCTTGTTCCAGAAACGGCGAGACTACTTCAATAAATTCCTCGTGAGTCTCAAAGGGCAAATCAAGATCATAGGAATCGTCCTTGTGTTCCGGACCTTTGCTTTAGTTAGGGTATAACTTCAGTCTTTATCGCAAAGGGTGAGCTTGCGGACACGACGCTTGCGACCATGCTTGCAGCCCAAAATATACGCATCCAGTCTGGCACATACTCAGGACCGCATTCTGGAACCCAAACTTGTCCCTCAACTCTACGAGACAAAATTACGTTCAGCACTAAGCCGAAATCATCCCACTAACTTTAGTAATGCGAAGTTAGTTAAATCTTGTTGCTTCA
>JAJLTP010000168.1:0-23894 GCA_030568275.1 Lipomyces orientalis | reverse complement strand
CAATTGTGCCAGACTCGGGACCTGTTCGGAAGAAATTGGTGCCATGAGCGATTAAGTTAACCGGCCGGCAGGGCCTTGCCACGGCAAGGGGCAGAAGTACAAAACTGAGGCACCAGCCGACCAGCGTTTTTCTTTTTTTTTTTCATTGCTGGCCCTGAGCAGGGACTCAGACGAAGTAACGAGTGCCTGGAAAGAGAGTATTTTTCCAGCCACGTGAATCCCAACACGGCCACACGCCCAGCCACACGCCTCACCTGTCATTCGTCGGCTGGTGCGGCGGGCCCACAGTGGAAACGTGGCTGGATGTGGTGGCTGGTAGGGTGTTTCTGCAGGGGAATGCACAGGAACGCAGGGGCGCAGGCTCCGCGTGGCGCGGGGGCGCGTGGCGGGTGCGGGTACTACCGGCCGAACCAGCACGCGAGCGACGAGCCAGCGTTTGTTCCGGACCGACTTGGTTGCGCAAGCCAATTGTCCAATTTCAAAGAGATGCGGAAATTACCTATCATATTCACGCGATTATTGCCATTGGTTGTCGTCTGACGACGAGGAAGCTGTTGTCGGTAATGGTATTTGACAGGTCGAGCGAACACTTGCTGTGATCGGATCACCTGCCGACGCATTGTAAATCCGCGCATTCACACTGCAGCAGTGGGTCCGTTATCCATTGGCGGCGGCTTGCAAGGAAATGAGCTGCAGTCCATCATAGCCGCAGCACTCCCAGCCAGCCTAAAGTGACTGGTGGTAATCACCTCAGCGCGGAACTGCTGACGGCTGGTCTTTGGCGTTTCAAGTCACTTAATCCGCAGCTTCAAAAGACAAGAGGAAAAAGAAACAACCCATCTCATACGGTTTACACGCAGAAACTACGGCGCTTGTAATTACTCCGAGGAAATTTGACTACGGAATATCCGTAGCAATACCCCCGTACACTGGTTATGCTCTATCAAACGTATTGCATGGTCGCGGCCAATATTATGTGAGACGGTTATGAAGGTGTTCGTTTGACGGGTTCCTGCCTTAGTTCACTGTTTGGTAACGCGTACCTGCAGCATGCATATGCTGCTGCAAATGCGCCACGGAGAGTCCGCCTGCAAGGAGGCTCGTCTGTCTTGCACATATCCTGCCAAACCAAAGAATCCCACGGATGTCAGGTGGATAGCCCCTTCCCAGACGCCGCTTCTTTGTGCGCCTCCTAAAACACATTTTTCATATCGTTAGTTCTGACAGACCGTGCCGGAGACTGACGCGTTCAGGGGAATCTTGGCGTTGGGGTTGCAGTCACGACATCCAAATTTTCTGGATTTTTTTTTAAAATAAAAAAATACTAAAACAATTGCAGCACCTACGATTCCAGCGTGGTCTCCCACCGCAGTACTAAGTAGGCCCAAAGAAGCTTAACTGGTGTTGATCGGACGGGGAACTGTGTTTTCTTCTTGGTATGGCCGCAACTGAACGAACCGGGTCTCCGGTCAGTGACATTGCCAGTCGCAACCCCGGCCTACGCCCAGTAGTATACAATATTATGAAACTAGATCAAAAAATTGTGCGATTTTTCTTAATATAACCCTCTTACAGAGGCAGACCATACTGACATAAGTCTGCCACTTTATATGTAATCCACTAATCCAGTCTTCACAGGACAGGGGGAATATATGGCTGGCATGGTAGCTTGACCAATCATCCCTATCAACGAACCAATCTGGATTGACAACTACAAGTCTAGTCAAGTCATCTCTGTCAACGCTTTATTGACGGTTTCTTCTATCTGCTGCTCTTTTTGGCCGCCAATTGATATTATAATCGGATGTTACAGTCGCCCGTGTAGCCTGGTGTGGCATTCAAGACGGTACATCACCCAAGAGCCCTCTGATAGCCGGGTCTGTGGCAAGACGCGTTCTCCGACCAAATGGAAATCATAATTACAAACCGGCTGATCGGCTTTGTTTGTTCAATCCGAACATATGCTCTTCGCTGTTCTGAAGCAAGTGTCCATCTATGTCCACTTTGCACTCTCGCAACTATTAACCATAAGGTCTAGGGTTACAATAAGCGATTCTTCCACGGAGGTTGGAAGACAGCACTCGACAAACGTCTCTATTGGCACGTCTAAGCCGCCTTGTACTGACCGACCTGGTGCTATTCGTTGCACAATTCCTGTCCATTATCGATAACTCGAATTCAGCAAATTTTGCATGCCGCGCTGGCTGCCACGGACAGCGTTCCTGAGAGCTGAATACCTCTGTCCAAGACCGCCCGGTCGACTCGCACCGCCCACAACCACATATTTGCTACTTCGACCGCGCTCTTCGCCGAAACAACTAGCCGGCACACGTACGCGGCAGTTCAGTTGGGCCAAAAGTCTACTGGATACCGCTAATACCAAGACGATGGCAATGGATACCAGTGGACCTCCCGGACCTATGGTGTGGATCGATTGCGAGGTACGGTCGTGCATGATCTGATCTCGCCTTGTTAATCGCATGCTGACATGTAACGATGCAGATGACCGGCCTTGACGTTGTCAATGACCGCATTATCGAAATCGCATGCTTCGTCACCGACGGCGACCTAAACATCGTCGAACCGGTAGGCTTCTTTCTCCTTACGGAAACCGTAAACGCTAACGCAAACGGCTGAAGAACGGGCTTGAAGAAGTGATCTCGTGTCCGGATGACATTCTCGACGGCATGGACGAATGGTGCGTCAAACACCACGGTGAATCGGGGCTGACCGCCAAAGTGCGCGCGTCTACGAGCTCGACGAGGGACGTTGAAACAAGACTGTTGAGGTATTTGACAAGCCAATGCGGCGTTACTGAACCGCGGACGGGGATGTTAAGCGGCAATTCAGTACATATGGATAAGGAGTTTCTCAGACGGGAGATGCCGGAGGTATGGCTTTTGGCTGTTGCATGTTGTCCGCTCTGCTAACTGTCCGCTTAGTTGATTAATTTCCTGCATTATCGTATTATCGACGTCTCGACTCTCAAGGAGCTTGCTAGGCGACGCAATCCGTCATTGAAGGCGGCCGCGCCGGAAAAGAAGTACAGCCATACTGCGAAGAGCGACATTCTGGAAAGTATAGCCGAGCTCAAATACTACTACGACAATTGGCTATTCTCCGACAAGAAAGATGGTTCAGCCTGAGTAAATTGCATGTTATATACATTTTAAAACCTCAAATCCCAAACGCCGTTAGGTGTACAACCCATCTATTTCTTTGCAAAAAATGTGGTTAGTTTGGACATGCCACTCGTGTCCGCCTTTTTCAATTTCCTGACGCCATTGCTAGCATTCGCATTCTTCTTTTTATTCTTGGACGTCTCATCCCCGTCCTCATCCTCAAACCTGCGCTTGCTGCCGTTCCCGGCCGCGCCCGCTGCCATCATCTGCCTCATCATCTCCTGCGCCCTCGCCTTCTCCAACCCGCTCGCAAACTCATCCAGCATCCTCTTTTCACTCTCAAACTTACTGACGAATTCTTTCGCCAGCGATGCCGGCAGGTACCCGGCCAATATGGCGATCGCGACCTGCCGTCTGGCCCTGTCGTACATCTCATCCGGCGTGCGCTCGTCGAACCTCACGGGCGCAAGCTTGTTAGTAACGTGCGTTTGTGCTAAAATTTCTGGCAAATTATTCGCCATGCGTGCGATCCTTGACGAAAGCGTCCGGAACAGTTTTTCTCGCGACAGCCGGTAGCACCGTAGTCCAGCCGCTGGCTCGACCGTGTCCGTGACTTTGTCGAGCCCAGATTCGAGAAGGGACAAGATATGTCGGCACGCCGGCGCCTCAAGTTGCAGACAATCCGATATGTCGTCCCATGTGCGGTATTGCGGCTCATGTTGCAGCAGCACGCGGAGCAGGAACAAGAACGGCGTCACCGGCGTCGCGATGTGCAACTTGGCCGACGACATTACCGCGCCGGTATCTTGTTCTGCCGGTGAAGTCTCAGACGCCGGACTCGATGTTGCTGTTGTTGTTGAAGTATCATCAGAATCCGACCGTGTCGGGGGGGAAATAAGCGTTGAATGCGGTGCCGGGTGGTCGATAATGGTCAGCTCGTGAATCGCGAGCGGTGAACGCGTGACGAGATACCGTGTCGGCACCGCGGTTGACGGGTGTGGAAGCGCAATTATGCTGCTGATTGGCGCGTTCGCCGCAATTGAATCGCTGTTTCCGGTTGGTATAATAAAGAGTCGCGACATTTGTGACTTTCAGCTGTTGTTGAACTGTTTTACTGGGTTGGACAATCGCATAAACTGACGAGACTCTGTGCGGCTTTGGTCTGACCCAGCGGCTGCGACGCGACGCGCTTAGCCCTGACCCGGCGCTCGCGTCGAACGCGTCTTGTTGCCCTGACCCGTCCCGTCTACATATTGCTTGTCGAGCCGAGCCGACTCACGCGTTTCGTCTACGCATTTCTCGATTTCATTCTTGCGATATGGCTACTACGGCATTAGGATGCAAACCACCAGCGCCAGGAATTCCAAACTCGCCATCGCCATCGCGGGCCCGGCGGCTTTCTTCACTAACTACGTCGCCCGACCTCGGCGACGGGGTGTCGGACTCCGACGACGAAGGTGTGTCCCGGCTCGCATCGTACCCTTCAAGTTGTACTAACAGCAGCCACAGAAATGCTCATGCTGAAACTATTGCAGTCAGAGGCCGAGCAAGCAAGGATACATGCCGAGCAGCAGGCACTCAAGGCCAAAATCGCCCTGCGCGAGCTCAGGCGCAAAAAGCGTCTTCGCCAGCCCGACCACGAGCACGAGCAACATGAATCTTCATGTTTAGCTCTATCGCCAACCATTAGTCCTGCAGGACACAGATCTGCACTGTCCACGCCGACGAAGCAATCGTCATTAGCGTTAATGCCCGGCCTGTCTCCAGCTACGAGCGCATCCCAAGACTGCGTGCCAGCGACCCCGGACGACGCCGTTGGCAGGACGACGACGACGACGCCATCGCGGTCGGTCCGCAAGCATTTCTCGCCCGAACAGCAAAAGGTTCACAACGACGAGATCATCAAACGCCGCCGGTTAGATTTCGCCCCGGCAATCAAGAACTCGCTCCTGCCCGCGGTTCTGCGGACGCCGTCGTCGTCTGACGGCCATGCCGCCAACATATCTGCCGCGCAAAACCCAAAAGTGCTCGTCCCGAAATCGCCGTCACCGATAAAGCCGAAACGGGTGGACGTGGTTCCGTTGCGTCGGATGCTGGGCTTGGACAAAGGCCTATCAGCACACGACATTTCTCTAACGCATAACAAGAAGCCGAAGTTGTCAGACACGGTGCCGAAGAGCAGTGTTATTGTCCGCCATACCGACACGGGACGGACCGGCGCGCATGTGGCGCCGACGATGGGCTTGAAGTCGACCCGGATGGCGCAAGTCGAACGGACGCGCCACGAAGCGGTCGAGAAACGGCGCGGAACAGCGTATGCGGGGATTGCTCCCAAGCCGGCGGTTGGTGAGACCGCGGTTGGTACGGGGGGCATGGCATTTGGAGAGCGTCTGATGGCTGCGCGACGACGGGCGAACGTGAAGAAGGAACCCGGTGACGCGGGCGAGAGTTTGAAGAAGCGGTTGGAGAAGGAGGATGCGCAAAAGGCAGAGAAGAAAGGGCGACTTGTGGACGATCGCATGGCATTGTTGAAGCGCGCACCGACTGCTGCCGTGTCTGACTCGACCACCCGTCCCATGGACGACGACGACAGTGATGACGACTTGGAGGTCGAGCCGCCGCTGCGATCGACGGATATATCGTCTGTCAACACCAGCGACAGCGTCGCAACAGCTACGACCACAACACCGCCAAGTTCGCCACCTGAACCGGCCAGGGCCACACTTGGGTCAAAGTTGTCTGGCACAAAAACAGACTTGTTCGACTCGCACACCAAGCTTGCGCTCTTGACCCGGTACGTCTCGGTGGCAGACGTGGACGCATCCATGCAGCACAAGAAGGTGTTCACGGTCTCGAGTCTGTGCGCTACGGTTGCGCCGCCAGAATACGACCCGCCTGTGTACCCGGATTGGGCGGTATTTGGCGTTGTTGCACGAAAGTCGTCTATAATGTACACAAAACGGCGGCCTACACTGAAGAAGAACGAAGATAGCGTGGAGCGGCCAGAACCGAATGAAAAGGATTGGAAGAAGGTCATTGCGAGCGCGACGGCCGAGCATGATGGTACCGCCGGCGCCGGACCTCGCAACAAACGAAAAGAACAAGAAAAGACGAAGAAAAAGGATGGCGACGACGACGACGACGGCGGCGAGAACATGCAGGCACGCCGCTACTTCATTCTCAAGCTAACAGACCTCAAACAAGACCTGGACGTCTTCGTCATGGGCCCGCGGCTGGACAAGTTCTGGAAACTGCGGCTGGGCGACGTCGTGGCGGTTATCAATCCGGGCGTGTGGCCGCCCAAGTCCGGCGGCGGGACCGGGTTCAGTCTGAACGTGACCGAGCGCGACGATGAAGTTGTTGAGGTCGGCCGGGCGCGGGATTTCGGCATGTGCAAGGCGCTTACGAGAAAGGAGACACCGTGTCGGAACTGGGTTGATTTGCGCAAGACAGAGTACTGTGAGTTTCACGTCGAGCTGGCCGTCCGACGGACATCGGGTCGGAGGGCGGAAGTCAACAAGGGGTGAGTCGGTTGTTGTATTGATGTCGGTAGTGCGACTGACGAGTGAGCCAGGACTACGATGTTTTCGCCCAAGAAGAACGGCCAGAGAATGATCATGACTCGCGGCGGTGGAGGACGCGAAGGACTATTACCGGACCCTCTCGCGCCAAAACCCGACCGCGCGAACAGAAGTGGTGCAAAGATATATTGCCTCGAGCGGTTTCAAGATGACGACACGGTCTACACGCCCGCGCGCTCGACCTTCCGCGGTCATTAACTTTGCGCCTACGTTTCAAAATGTATTTATTCAATAGAAGCTAGTTACAATATTCTACAAGACTATTTTTTGTCACGACAACGGCACGCTGGTAAACACCTTCTGCGCTAACTCCGCCAACACCCGTGCCCTATCCTCCCGCGGCAGTTCCTGGAAGACCTCATACACACTCTTTCCCCTGCTGTCCCTGATACTCCCCAATTTCGCGCCAATCGCCAAGCCAGCCAGCGCGCCTGGCACGTTCGCGATCGTGAACCCGATGACCCCGCCCGCCAGTCCGGTCAAGATCGTGTAGAACTTGCTTGTGCTGTGCTGCTCGTCGGGTTCGGCGGCAGCCTCATCATTATGACCAAACGACGTCTCCGATTCTCGGAACATTTCCTCAAACGCGGCCTTGAATTCGTTCTCGTACGCGTGCTGGCGGTCGGCGTCGGTCGCAAAGTAGTCTGTGCCGGTCGGTTCTTGTGCAGCCCGGTGCCGGTCGTAGTCTGAGCGGCGGTCAGGGTCGCCGAGGACGAAGTACGCGTCAGACACGCGCTGGAAGTTCTTGGTCGCCGCGGCCGCTTCTGCTGATGATGGCGGGAACCGGTCCGGGTGGGTTGCTAGCGCGGCCCTGCCTGATTGTTAGCCGCGGAAGCCGATGAAACTACTACTTTTTTTGTAGTGGGATAGAAACCTACCGCTTGTATGCGTCGCGAATCTGCGCCTGCGACGCAGAAGGATCGCAGTTCAGCGTCTTGTAGTGATCCGGCAAGACCATTCTTTCTTTTTACCGGCCCCAATATATCTTCTTTATCGTAAGGTCAAATTTCTCTTTCCCGCAGTTTTGATCTTCGCAAGTGAAGCAAAAAAAAGCGTGGGTCGAAAGAAAGGCGACGTTTTCAACTGCACAAAGGACAACACGATCAACTACAAAGGCGCTGTCAAAACTCCGCCACGAGCCTCACAGACGCATGACGTCATCCACATCGTCATTTAAACTTTCAAGGTGCGGCGCAGAGCTTGCGGTTAGGGCTGGCGCATTGACACAGGGCAATCTCTGTTAGTGATCTCGCGTATCATACTACAGTATGGAGAAGCAGATCTATTTACTATATCACGCAGACCAAACCAACGATGATGTTTCTAGCAACATACAAAATGAGCCCATAGTGAGATATTACCCAAAAAAGAAATAAATTCGTTAAACCAACGAACCGAGTCATGATTTATAGATACAATTTTAGGCACGGGAAGTGGTGGATGATGGCAGTTTTGTTTGTTGCCCCCAGAGATTTGCGACGAATATGATGATTAGATCTTTGCCCTGTCATCCAACGATTTCTGAAGACGGCTGGCGACCGAGTCAATGAACTCCTCCGTAGTGACATATGCTGAACGGTCCTTCTTGCCCTGCGCAAGCGCGAGGTCTTTGGTCATGATGCCGTCGACGTTGACGGTGTCGATAGTCGCCCGCTCGAGAGTGTGGGCAAAGTCGACGACCTCGGGCGTGCCGTCGAGCTTGCCACGCTGCGCGAGACCCCGGCTCCAGGCAAAGATGGACGCGATCGAGTTGGTCGAGGTCTCGCGGCCCTTCTGGTACTCACGGAAATGGCGGGTGACGGTGCCGTGGGCGGCCTCGGACTCGAACGTTTTGCCATCGGGCGAGATCAGGACCGACGTCATGAGTCCGAGCGAGCCGAAGCCCTGGGCGACAATGTCGGACTGGACGTCGCCGTCGTAGTTCTTCATTGCGATGATGAAGCCGCCCTTGGACTTGATCATCTGGGCGACCATGTCGTCGATCAGCCGATGCTCATACCAGATGCCCTTCTCCTCGAACTGGGTCTTGAACTCGTTGTCGTAGATTTCCTGGAAAATGTCCTTGAACCGGCCGTCGTAGCGCTTGAGGATCGTGTTCTTGGTCGACATGTAAAGTGGATATCCCTTTTGCAGCGCGAGCGCGAACGACGCGTACGCGAACCCGCGGATGGACTCGTCGGTGTTGTACATGGCGAGGCCGATGCCGGGGCCCTTGAAATCGTACACAGTCTTGCGGACCTGCTCGGAGCCGTCTGCGGGCGAGAAGACGAGCTCAAGTTTGCCGGCGGACGGGTAGACGACGTCGGTGGCCTTGTACTGGTCGCCGTGGGCGTGGCGGCCGATAATGATGGGCTCGGTCCAGCCGGGGACGAGACGCGGGATGGCGGGGATGACGATCGGCTCGCGGAAGACGGTGCCGCCGAGAATGTTGCGGATCGTGCCGTTGGGCGACAGCCACATCTTCTTGAGACCGAACTCCTTGACCCGGGCCTCGTCGGGCGTGATGGTCGCGCACTTGACGCCAACCTGGTACTTGAGAATGGCCTCGGCGGCGTCGACAGTGACCTTGTCATCAGTCTTGTCCCTATACTGGATTCCGAGATCGTAATACTTGAGGTCGACCTCGACATAAGGCAGGACGAGCTACGGCCATTAACAATTCTCCCCGGTAAAAGTTTCACATAATAAAAATACCTTGTCTTTAATTAATTGCCAGATAATTCTAGTCATTTCATCGCCGTCGAGCTCTACAACCGGGTTCTTGACCCGGATCTTGGTGGACACTGGCAGAGTGTTAGTCACAGAATGAGCAATCCCAAATGAAATCACCAAAAAAAAAAACTTTTTGCCAAATCTAATAACCCAGTGTAAATTCACCAATTGTGCGAGCTACGACTCAATGTCCATGGGTATTTGGACTGGCAAAAAGTCCGAGACCGATGTAAATTATTTGACTTACATCCGACAACCATGTTGAAGTGAGACAGACTGGCGAGGACAGATCGTGCGATAGTAGGCCGGACAGACGTGCGCGACTGGCTGGGTACGAGATTGGCTGCGGCTGCGGGGAGGTGAGGTCTAGCTGCAGCGCGGGCGAGGCCGACAGCGCGGGCGAGGGCGAGCGAAGCCATTCTTATATCTGTGGGCGGGGAGACACCGAGAGCGGCTCTGGCAAAGGCGGTTTTGGATCAGTGATGGGAAAAGGCGGCGCGGCGTGGGGAAGGAACGTTGTCGTGAGAGTAGCACAAAGTCGAGTCCGGCGCCGCGAAACGGTCGTGTCTCCGACAGCGGCCCTTGCCCTGGCCATTGACCAAAGTATCCACTCCGTACCTTAGTCTCCGTATAACGACAGACTGAGTCGCTCAAAGCAGATCTAAACTGCAAGTTGGCCACGGCTTAGTATCCGTGACCGTCTGTAGCTGGTTGCCCCTTCCTGAGCATAACATGTTATCGCGACAGTCGCGTGCCTATGCTGGATCAGACCAGGTACGCTCGACTACGAAGATGAGGGCCAGGGCACAACTGAGTCGAGCGCCAAAACAAGCTGGCAACAAGAAGCCGCGGCCGGAGCGCTATCGGTGCGGAGCTGGGTATGGCTTGGTTAGAGCGGTGCCTGGCTTCCGACGCCGGCTAGTAGACAAGTGACTTGTAACGGACACGCCATTCGCGAGTGTGTAGATTGATATTGTTGCGATGAGTATCGGTGATTGCCGCAGACAGAGCTGGCCACTTGTGCACGCGGACCAGAGCAGAGCTGACCAAGACCAGATCAGGCGGACACGGTGCTCTTATGTGAATTATCGAGAGCTGACGTTGTAGACAAGCACCATCGTCGTCCAGGCTGTCCATAGGGTGCGGGCAAACGGAGTCAGTAGGGGTCCCTGGATCGACAGAGCCGTCGGTTTGCACAGCCAAGCCAGCTTCCCGATTAATTTGTCGGCTGGCTTCCCCACACTTGCCCGTCCTCGCGGCCCGCATCCGACTTTGACCGACGCTAACACACGGACTCCAGTTGTGAATGACCTACGATCATGGTACTAACCAAGCGAATACCGGCAAACGAATATATTATACAATTGTCATACATTGCTGTCGCCGTCTGCCCCATTTCATTCCTGGCCAATATAATCACTAAACACGCACTAAATACAAACAAAAACGCCATTGTTGAAACGAAATAATAGTAATTATATGCAAATCGTCGATTACGGATGATTCTAGCGGAGGAAAAGCGCTTGGGTCGTCGTTCGCCTCGCAATTCAGACAAACACTCACAATGCCATGCTCTTCTTAATCTTTGCAATCGCAAGACCAGGATTCAACCCCTTCGGGCACGTCCTCGAGCAGTTCATGATGGTCTACACCGCCGTTAGTATCACATTAAAAGTATCCCGACTTTCAACCAAAACTCACATGGCATCGATAGAGTGACATCGAATTCTGCAGGGCAAGCTTGCGCTCCTCGGTCGCATGGTCACGGCTGTCTGCTAGCCATCGGTACGTCTGCAGCAAGATCGCAGGACCCAGGTACTCGGACTGGTTCCACCAGTACGACGGGCAGCTTGTCGAGCAGCACGCGCACAAAATGCACTCGTACAATCCATCCAGTTTCTTGCGATCCTCAATCGACTGCAGCGTCTCCTTGCCGTCAGCAGGGTAGTCCGCGCGCTGCAGATACGGCTTGATTGACTTGTACTGCTTGTAGAACTGCGTCAGGTCCGGCACAAGGTCCTTGACGACAAACATGTGCGGCAGCGGGTACACCTTGGTCGTCTGCGTCAGGTCCGTGTCGATGCGGCACAGGCACGCGAGCGTGTTGGTGCCGTTGATGTTCATCGCACAGGACCCGCAAATGCCCTCGCGGCACGACCGGCGGAGCGTGAGCGTCGCGTCCTGCTCGTTCTTGATCTTGAGGATCGCGTCCAGCATCATCGGGCCACACTCGTTCAAATCAACCTCAAAGTCCTGCATATACGGCTTCGACGACGGCTCGTCTGGGTTCCATCGGTAAATCTTCAGCTTCTTCATCCGTGGCGTGCTTGCCGGGCGTGCAGGTTCCGAAGTCGCTGTCGCCATGCTGCGCAAAGAAGCGACCATGGGTGCGCGCAAAGTCGACGACATCATGCTGCGGCGGACAGATCCCGCAATCGCGCTGCTCGTCGTGGCAAGAGACGTTCGGCAGGAGTTCATTTTCGCTATTCGATTGGTCAACGGTGTGATGTGAATTGGCAGGCTTCGAAGTGAGCAAGAGCTTGTCTGGAAAAAAGGAAGGCGAGCACTCTACAAGTCGCTCACGATTTCACGCGGGGAACCTCCGAATTCTGGCCCGCGTTAGAAACGCCTGGGCTCCGATTGGCTGGGCTGCCAGCATGTCATCTGCATTTATGGCGTATCTGTCGCATTACGCGCGAGTTAGCTAGAAACATGCCCGTCTGCGATTGGTCGGTCATATTACCCGGCTTATAGCCGGGAGCCGGACCGGCTTGTGAAGTTCGTGATAACGAGCCTACGCAATGATATTTCTTCAATAATCTGCTTCTTGATGCTTTTCTTTGGTAATTCCTGTACTATCTTGCCATTCACACGTCCAGTATTCTGTGCGCACTTCCCGCAAATGCTCGACATTGGCCGCCAAAACTACCTGGCCATGCGTATCACGTGTTGCTGGGCCGACGATAAAAATTCCACCGGAACGCGTCGGATACGGAACACACGGCACAATTCTCACACAACAAGTAGCCGAGCCGGCCCATGACCGTAGTCGAGCAACAATGCATACTGATTCGTCTGTTTGGTATTCTCAAATGTGGCATTCGTACCGGTAACGTTACACAACGGCGGGCCAAGCAGTCAGCCGACTTGGTAGTTTCCTTTACCTGCTCGCATTATCCACGACCTCAATACATTCCAGTGCCTTTTTGCCTAATGTACACTCAATCGGACTCTATCCATAGTAGTACAGTAATATTAGTCCAGCGCAGTCGCCCCTGCCGCAAATGTCACGACCTCACAGGCTAACGAATCCACATCTACCAGCACAAGCTGGCCAGTCTCAGAGAACTTTGGTAGTGCGAGCAGGCGTACCCGCTGTCCGTCGTCACCCTCTATTATCTTTGTCTTAAACTCTGGCTGGTTGCCCGCGAAGAATAAATGTGGCGTTTCATGTAAAATGAACGGGTCGCAGTCACGGAATGGATAGCTCCCTATAGACGTATCTTAGTCAACAGCAGGAACCCGCGTGCATAGACTTTGACTTACACAACGTATCGGGAGCGGTCGGCGCACAATGCTGCCATCGTAGCGAATATTCCATCATTTTCAGTCTGTCATCGCCTTCAACGTACTTAAAAATATCATCGATCGGCTGTCCGCCGGTTCCAAGGATCCTGCAGATAAGTTAATACGACTTCTTTTCGAGCCAAACCTGCAGCCGACTCTCACCGTAGTCCTTCGACATCCCACCAGCACGGATTCGATACAGATCTAAAACCCGACCCCAAGAATCTTCGCGTCCTTGGAACCATAGCAGGGTTAATCGGTTGTTGGGGAAACGAGTAATTCGTAGGATCCTGATCGCCCGGCATGATATCGACACAGACAGAATTACTCAAATCACCCAGCATACTATCTAGCGCTTCCGTCGGTTTTGAGTTGTATGACGACGAGTCGTAGCCGTACTTTTTCTTCTTTTTCTGCGAGCTGTCTCCGTTTTCTTCGTCTCGTGAAAGCGGACTAGGGCGATTATTGGCGAACGAGTTCCCGGCCACTATGACGTGGATGATCTCCGACGCGCGTTTGGAATCCTGCTTTAGTTAATTACAAATGTAAACGAAACCGTTGTAGGATGGTCACGTACATCAGATCCACCGAGTTCACCCATGAGATACTCAATCAGCATAGACGTCTCATAGCTTTCGTGAACATCTCCGCTAACTTCCAAACCGGACACCAACGCGACGCATTTTCTCTCATGTCCTGTCGAGACTGGCCGTGGCAACTGAGGCGCAAGTTGAGGGTACCGGATATCAATGACATCGAAATCCCCGCTCGTGGTCTCGCTGCCCAGAACAGCAACAACACAGCCGGTGACCAGCAGCTCGCTTTTAATGGTCGATCCCACGAGATTAACCCGTCCGGATTCGTCTTCGAGCATAATTGCGTCATTTTCCGGATCCGCGAACTTGTCTTTGGAGATTGGAGCTGTCGTCCAAAACTACGTCCGTATCAATTAGCAAAACCCGAGAACCACCGGGACTGTAAACTCACTTCCTTCGTAATCTCATCCAATATATTCGGCTTCAGAGTCATTTCCATGTACACCGTCCCGACAATCCAGCAGAGCTCGCCTTGCCGAACATCCAAGACCCGATCCACAGCCTTAACTCGCTGGTTCAAAATCTATGCCACGTTAGCTCTGAGCACCTTCCCCACGGTTGGAAGATCACGTCAACCCACACTCATGCCATTCCACGCCTCAGCAGCGATTGTCGACACACGCGGCTTCAAAACAGTAAGTCTGAGGAAGTACAAACTCGCGTACTGCTGCTCATATGACTTTTCCGTATTCTTCAACAAAAAGTCATTGTTGTATTTCGATATCAGCGCGCGTGACGACGCCGGTCGCTCGAACACCGGCAGTGATTCGTCCTCTCTGAGACGTTACGACGTTAGCATGACTTTTGGCTGCGAACAAGCAGAGATTTACCTCGGATCAGATAACAAGTAATTCGAGTCTAGAGTCGAAGATGAAGCTACTGGCGCCATGGTATTCATGAAGCTTGCAGCTCTAGCGACTTTGAGAAGGGCATTGCGACGCGAAAGACTGCGACCCTTCATTAGTGCGACCGATCGAATGTGCACACGCGCCCATAATAATTATGTGTACCTCGTTTTAGCAGAAGTTGCTATTTAGGCACCCACAAAATGATACTAGAAATTGACGCTTATGGCAGATATGCCAAAGGCTTTGCAAGCCGCGTAGGAATTGTTGAGGACATAGTTAATTATTCCTCTTTGAGAAACTCACAGTACAGGCTGTAGCCCCATAGCGGAAACTAGTTCGATTCCTGAAGATTCTTCTGCCATAACTCCCAATTTGTGAGCCGCACAAATGTCACGTCACTGTATAGCTGGACGAATCTGCCACGCGTACAGATTTTGGTGCGTTGTACCATTCCTTCTCGAGCATCCCACACGTGCATTAGCCTTGGATGTACCTCGTCCACGCTCTAAGGTCGTTTTAGAGATTTGGAAACCAATATCTATGCGACTCTACATCGCCAGGCGACCAGAGACCTGCAACAACAACGACTACGACGACGACGAGCGAAGACACCATACTGACCGGTCTGCCAATATGAGAGCCACGCCTATTGATCGCGCGATTTCGAAGCATTCGAATCTGATGCTTCTATCATTTACCGGACTTGTTGTTGCGGCGTTTTCGTACGTTACCTTTTTTGGGACGTTGCCCACGGTTGCTACGCCGGAGGACAAAGCTGTTTCAGAGGAGGACGAAGAGATGGATGAGGAATATATGGAAGAAGAGACCGCGGATGCCAGGAAAAAGAATAAGGGTAAGCGGAAGGAACAGGGGAAGAGTCACGGTTGAACGTATGCATGGCAGAATCTGGTGATGACGACCAGAAGAACATCCGGTTTGGCTGCGTGCTTCCTCCGAGGTTAGTGATACTGGACTCCAGCGCGTTCTTTTCGCGGACCTTGAATGCCCCGACGATAGTACTTGGAGCAAGGTATCGTTGTTTCAAATTCAATGACCACAAAAATTGGTGGTAGAAGTAATTGGGTAGTCATGAGCGCGGGCGTTCCCATACGTGGACTCATCTTATAATAATTAAATTATCAATTGACAGTATTGTATTCCATCAGACGCTTTTGAGCGTACGCTTTCGCATTACGCGTAAATCCATAGACAATTAACCAGCAGTTATTGACACCCAAATTCTATGAAACTCAGCATCCCGCGTGCTCGTCACTCTGGTGACGGCAATGGGAGTATGCCAGAAGTTCGTTTCTGCCAGAAAAGCGTTTATCCCTGCACATGAATCTCTATTAAACGCCAAGAAGAGAAATAAACCGAAACGAGAAATAAAAACTACCCGATATGAAAACTATATAACGGTAACTTCTATCCGAGCAACCACTAAAACAGGTCATCGTCGAACTGCTCGATTGATACCACTAATGAGCGGCGCAGCTGAATTCTCTAGCATCTTCGAGAAGCTTGTGGGTAGCTGTATAGTGGTAGTAGATACCACCGACAACGGCCAAATGCCAAATGTTGTGAGATCTATTCCAAATGCCTGTTAGCGAATTTTCGTACACATAAACCGTAACAAACATACGCTCCAATCCAGTCGAAAATACTGCCCGGAAAGTATTTCTCTGGAAATAAGCATCCGTAAACCACAACTCCTGCAATGTAGCATAGCAAGCTCTTCGATATTGGGAAGTAAAACGTCAGCGTGCTGATAATGCCTCTAGTGAACGACAGTTGGACCAGTGCCAAAGCTCCTGACATCGCAAGACTGACAAAGAGCGTAATTCGGAGCCACCGGTTTTCGGGCTCATCAAAGGCCGGATGCCAGGCCATCACAGCACCCGCAATACCAAATAGAGCAGTCGAAGCCATATAGACTGTCTGCGATAGCGGCTGGCAGTAGAATGACGTATACTGTGTTGTCAAAATGGAGCATGCAATAAGAACTGAGATTCCTGTATAATCAACACAAGCGAAATACCGCTTATGAGATAGAATGCCAATACTGTTGAATGTGTGCCAAATCATGGACGACAATAAACATTTCAAAGCGGCAACCAAGAAGATCCCAAAGACAATCTTGTCCCACGTAGTGAATTTCTTGAAATCCGGCGATGATGGATAATAGTACAAAGCAACGCTAAGCATCATAATGAAGCCGAAACCATGAGTCCAAATATTGCAAGTTTCGTTGTGAATCTTCACCAAACTGACAATGCATTCGGTGTAATTCGCGCAAAATCTATATCCTCGATAGATATACGGATTCTCCCGCCACTGCAAAGGCAGTTCTTCGTACGTAATGAGCCGTTCTTTTGCAGCCCTCAGTGCAGCCTCAATACTCCGGTTAATCGCGTCTGCCGAATCGCTTAGTTTTGTGTCGACGTTTTGGATAGTTTCGTTGACTGTTGTATAGCACTGTCCCTCCAGATCGGACAGCTTTTGCTCAAGGAAGTGCATTCCGGCAGCGACCTTGGAGGGCAGAGAATCTTTGGTGGTAAGCGACTCGTTGTATCGCCGTTCGAGAATGGCTACAATCGCCTCGCCTCGTCGCCATCCTTCACCAATAACTTCTCCTCCCAGTTTGCCACAGGATTCCTTCACAGCGACCAAAGTCTGGTGTGCGTTCACTAGACTTTCATCAAGTCTGCTAAGTTTCTCTGCACTGTATGATTCCAGCGAGTGAAGCCGCTGTTCGAGGTGGCTCAAAAACAAATCGAGCTGTATTACAATTAGTATGCGCAGACACATGGCTAAACACAACCAAATTCATACCTTGAGCAGAACAACCTCCTCCAAAAACTCCAAGTCTGTCGAACGACTTTTCGAATGAGAATGGAATGAGTGGCGTCTGGCCGCGCACGGAACTGACGAGAACGAGTCCGCCTTGTTCAGGAGCGGCCGAGACTCGTCGTCCGAAACCTCGGCCGGCTCGACAGTAACAGCCTCTGTTACAGTCTCTGTAACAGCCTCTGTTACAGTCTCTGTAACAGTCGGTGCCATACTGATTCTTAAATCTGCAAATGACGACTGTTACAGTGTTATAAAGCAGAGGACTTCGTGTGAACGGTGTAGGCACTTCGTAAGGCAGAGACGGGGCTCGCCTCCTAGTTTTAAAGTTTCAAGCTATGCCGTATCACGCTGGATATCGCAGGGTCTGCGTCTCGTTGGCAAAATGTAAGGTTTGAACTAAGCCGTATTCGGATACGCTGCTCTCCCGTGTGGGGTTACCAGCGGCCCTGGTCGCGAAAACTTGTCGAAAGCCCGTGGCGGTCAATGCACATATATGGTGTATTGCCCAAGGAATGTGACATATATGTCGTAAACGCATTCTCTCCGGCGTATTTATTCTGACCAATCAAATGTTCGGACGGCGGCAGCTGTGTTTATATCTGGACAACTTTGTGTATGGTTGACGCTATTTGCTATTTCATGATTAAATCTGAAGTGGTCAAGGATTCGTTGTAAAGTATCGCGAGCGGTGCTAATAAGTACTACTATGGTACGATTAGTGTACCGCATCAAGAGAGGTAACCTGCGTGTGTTGTCATGACAGATGTAGAATATAGGCGGCACTGCTATTTTGTTCCAAACCAAATTCATAAAACTAATAAGCATAAACTATCAATGAAAAAACGACCAACCAGATCGATATTTCGTATGCGTAACCAAACAATAATAATCAAAAGCGCCCTTATAGCAACATTTCTTCACTCGTTAATAATCCTCTGTCATCGGATGGTCCATGAGCTCTACGCCTTGAAACCGGTTAGTCGCATCTAAAACACCAATGTTGTCAGCGCCGGGATCCACTTCGCCGACTAAACTTCTTCCACGGGCATGCCGTAGACTGGTCGTGCGTTCTGGCAAATCAGCTGAATTCTCAGCCTCTCCTTCGCTACCAGTCTCCTCAGAATTGCCTTGCCGTGTAGAGGAATTTGGCACGACGATTGTTGGAATGCCGCCTGACGAGTGGGGTAATTCGTGATGACGAGACGGCGAACTGGAAATAGAGCCTGGGTTACCGCCAAGTGCCTGTGCTTCACCGGCTTGAACCGGATTCATGGATGCCGATGAATGCCGGCGGCGAGACGAAGGAGTTAGCACTATGTTCAATGTTGGTTGCCCGTTATGACTATTAGGCGAGCCAGCTCGACTGTCATCTTGTGGTGCCGGAGACCCCATGCGTTCACCAATATAGCCAGTAATGTCAACCACTCTATGGCGCGACTCTCGTTCGTTTAGCGAATCACCCCTCTTGACTTTAAGATTGGCCTTTAAAGTCCTGAAAATGATGACGCCATTCCGAATCAAATCGAGGACAAATCTGTGACTATGTAGGTCGTCTAGTGTAACCTGTGACTGAACTCTTGGACGCAGTAGAACTATTTGCGTTAGTACGGACTATCAAAGGTAGAACTGGATATTCTCACCTCTAGACATCTCCTGGGCCAACTCAACCTCGTATTGCGGACCCAAACGGAGGACATTCACCAACCTCTGGAAGTGGAGAGTTAGAGTGACTAACGTTTTCAACTTTTTTTCATTCAACTTTTCCAAAATATTAGTTAACGGCAATAAGATCTCGCGATTATTCTGAAGAGTAGCAAGGTCGATATCTCCGGCCCGACGAGAATAGTAATCTTTAATGGCATCGTATAATCTTCCTTCAACCAGGGAATCTGGGAGCTCTAATAAATATAGCTTCAGAACGCTAGCGACAATGCTGGGCTGATAACGCTTGAGAATATCTGGTGCAAAATTCTTCCCAGTATTTATTTCACCGCGTAGCTTATGCACTTCCGACAAGGGCACATACCGCAACCAAACGTCGCCGCGGATGGTATCGTTCTCGAGAGTAGGATAAACGTCTTCGAGATGCCTCAAGATAGTGGAGACGATGTACGGGACGTCCCGCTGCTCTTCCTCCAAACGGGTGATGAAATCGACTCCGAACGTCTGATGTAAATTATTTCTCATAAATTCCGCTCGATAGACCTCCGTCTGTGGCACGAAATAGCCGGTTTGGTAGCTGGCAATCATGAACTTAACGTCGTTCAAAGGCATGATCGTTTCGTGGTACAACTCAAGTTCGTCAACGATTGCCTGCATTCTGGGGATGCTATTCGCCATACAGACAGAGAAGACATTCAATTGACGCTTGACAGATTCGATCCGTTCAAACTCATATCGTTCCATATTCTTGAAATGCGAGATCAAAGTCTCCTCAAGATAGCACCGGGTCGTATCGAGTTGCTTTATTGCGGCCTTGTATTTTTCGTCTGCGGTTTGCAATTCTCGTTCAAGTCGCTCAAGAGGACTCTCGTCGTAATTCACGCCTGTGGCTGCATTGTAGAGACCTAACAAGCTCTCGCCCAGTACGCTCTCCTTTGCCGCCTGTGGGGACATCTTTCCAGCCAGCACAAGCGCTTTCTTATGCCATCGATAGCGCATACGTGAGCTGTTGACGAACGTGTTGCCAATGTTTCCCACCAGCCTGAGGAAGCCGTATTCTGCAAGGTCTTGACCAAACTCCTCGGCTGACGCGGTCGTTGTAGATCTCGTATTGCTTCTAATCCATTCGACAATATCAGCCCCTGAAGAGGTGTTGTGGTACGTGCCCAATATGGCAACCTTATGATCTGATAGCGGTATTTTATCCAGCATTGCCGATAACATCTGTCCTATCTGATCTCTACTATACTCTGTTCCTGCGATTGTAAAATAGCTATCCTCATCGTCGTCCTCGTCGTCGTTTGATGCCAGAGAGCTACTAGTGGCAGCGCGGTCTATAGTTGCTGACTGAGTCGGGGGCCTGTTCTCGTCTGGAAATACCCCGCGGACAGGTGCAGCCGTCTGCGGACTAGGTTCGTCTTTCTTAGGACTTTCCATTGGCGGACTCATGGCTTCGCCCTTCTTATACTCTTCTAAACTATTCCGCTTGGAGTCGAATGTTCTCGCCGAATTTTGAACCTCCCTTTGCAGTTTTTTAACCGTGTCAACCATACCAGTCGCGTGCTTATATGATTCGCGTACTCTACGCTCATGCTGGATGGCGAATTCCGCGAATGGGTTAATGGCCATCGCCTGTATGCCTCTTGCAATATCTATATGTGCAGATCCTTTCTTGACGACCTGTTGCACGATCGCCTCATATGCTTTACGAAGACTGGCGCCCTCATCACGGCCGAATCCGCTGGCCGTGGGAGCCAGTTCCCGCGCCGCGTCTTCCAATTGCTTACCATAGGTTTCTTCAGCATTCCGTAAATTGTCCATCAATTGGAGAATCTGGCTGTTTTCGTAAAATCCCTGAACTTGTTTGCCGTACAATACGTTCAGACCTGGGCACGAAATCGATTAGTAGCTGGTTCTGGTTCCATCTACTCCACATGATGGATCTTACCAGAATAGTAGTCGCTTGACCAGAAGGTCCCACCAAAAGTTTGGCTGATAGATTTGTCTCTCATTTTGACGCACAATCTAGCCTATCCAATCCGCTGTTTGAGCAATATCCGGTGCTGCTTCAGGATCAAGATGAAATTAGTGTTGTCGTCGGTTGCCTGGCAAGTACTGGGCCTGGTCACGCAATTCAGCTTAAGGATGTATATTAGACAATAACACAGGTAGAGCAACCTCTTGCCTCAGTATAAGTTGAGACTACCTGGAGCAAGCTGAACAGAGGCAGGACCACTCGAGTAGCGAACGGAGTGACTGCAACGCGTACACATACCATAAGGCGTTGGCTCACCACACTCAAGGGTACGGTAGCATACTTCATTTGCTTCATGGTCGCCATAACCCCTGGATCGTACACTAGAACCCCGTTAGTACGATTGTTTACAGCCACCTCATATCGGCTTAGCGGGGCACTAAACTTGTTTAGGAAGGCAATCTTGTTAACGAATTGATTATTCACGAAATTTTAGAATTACAGCGCCGGATTTTATCGCTATATCGGGGATCGAGTCTCGTTATGGCGAGGTTTGAAATTTTTTCACTTAGTCCAATACTCGAGAGGAACTCTCTGTTTTCTACGCCAAGTGGCAGCTAGCTTTCTCGTAACTTACAGTAATCTACCCCGGTATCTTCTAACCGACATTCCCAATATGGTGTTCCTAAAGCTATTTGCTTCGTTCATTGAGTGCCTTGTAAATGTTGATGGCATTTCATCTGGAAATCTCAACTTTCATTGTCGACTCCGTACAATTTGTGGTCCCCAAACTTAGAATAAATACACGAATTCCAATCGTATTTACATGGCAAAATTTTTTGATATATACATTCAATCATGCTGCTATCTAAAGCTGCTTTCTTACTCTTCAAAGCACATGCGCCGCTTACTCCGAAATTTCAGCAGTTCCAAGGTCCAGTACAGCCTTTGCTATAATCTCAATACCCTTGTCTAGGTCCTGTTCAGATATGACCAACGGAGGAGCGAGTCTGATGATGTTTTCATGAGTAGGCTTGGTCTAGAATACCATTAGTGCGATTCTAACTGCCACGATAGACACACAGAATAAACACATACCAGCAAACCTCTGGATTTCAACAAAAGGCATAGCTCCCACGCAGTCTTTCCATTGGCCTTCTCATTGTCGATGACAATGGCAGTGAGCAGTCCCTTTCCACGAACCTCCTTGATAACACCACCTTCCAGGCGCTTTAAAGAGGACATGAATCGCTCACCTAGATAAGCTGCTCTCGCAGCCAGGTTCTCATCTCTAATGACCTCGAGGGCGGCAATCGCTACAGCACTGGCTAAAGGATTACCGCCATATGTAGATCCGTGAGTTCCAGGCTCGATGCAGAGCATGATCTCTTTCGACGACAAGACAGCGCTAACGGGAAGAATACCGCCAGATATAGCCTTTCCTAAGAGAACAATATCAGGCCTCACGCCATAATGCTCGCTGCAGAGCATCTTTCCAGTTCTGGCAAGACCCGTCTGAATCTCGTCGCAGATCAAGAGAACGTTGTGCTGCTTGCAAAGCTCAGCTACCTTCGGAAGGTAATCGTCATCCGGGACGATAACTCCGGCCTCGCCCTGAATAGGCTCAACCAAAAACGCAGCCACCTTGTCTCCAACGGTATTTAAAGCGTCTTCAATATCCTCAATATGGTTGAATCGAATCACTTTTTTTGTGCCCGGAACGATTGGTCCGACGTTCTGCAAGTACGGACCGTAGTTTTCTCGAGCTTCAGGATCAGTGGACATAGAGATTACGCCAAGAGTCCGACCATGGAAGTTATTTGCCGCGCTAAGAATGATTGCCTGGTCCTCTGGAATGCCTTTCTTAAGGTAGCCCCACTTTCTAGCAAGCTTTAGTCCAGTCTCCACCGCCTCCGCACCAGTGTTCATAGGTAACACCATGTCGTAACCAAAGTACTGTTGTGATGCATTAGCAAATGACAATAAGAGAAAGATCAAAGATTCATTACCTCCGTGATATACTTGGCGAATTTGGGAAACACATCATTTGAGAATGCGCGGCTGCTGAGGGTAAGCTTCTGGGCCTGATCAATCAGAGCCTTGATGATTTTCGGGTGGCAATGGCCCTGATTCACTGCGGAATAGGCCGAGAGAAAGTCCAAATAATCATTTCCCTGAGTAAACTAAGCATCATGTCCAATCGTCCCCAGTACGACTGCCAAATCACTCCCAATGACAGAACAGCAGGTGTTTGCCAGTGGCCGTAATCTAAACATTAGGCACCACTCACCTCTGGATCATAAACGTGCGCGCCCTTTGCGCTTGAAAACACGACCGGAAGTGGATGATAATTGTGTGCGCTGTATACCTTCTCGTATTCAAGAGCCACATTCGAGGAGACGGCAGTTTCCAGCGGGTCATAGTATGCAGTAGGTTCTTTCGTCATTTTGCTCAAAATCTCTTTAGTCAATGCTTGATCCAGTACTATTGTCGATTGGGAGTAATATGCGTATATAATTAGGGAAATAAAGAGAGGCAAGTTCCAAGGAGGCGAAAATTTCTTCGGCGGGAGCATGCTGTCGCGCCGTCCCGTCATCGAGGACCTCCGGTGGGTGGGGACTCGATTGATAGTGTGGCGTCGATAATTGCAGCTCCGTGCTGCACAAAGTTTTCCTCCTGCATATCCCTCTAAATGCTAACCGTCTACCATTGCAATTAAGAAGTAAATAAAGCACATCAGGCATAAAAGGTGCACGCTTGTTCAACGGCTTGTTGTGCGGCTCGTGCATCGCGGGTCTCGAGACCTCGGCGTGATCAGATGAACAGCGCCACGAGGGTGACAGGAACACAACTAGTCACGTATTCTTCGACGTTGGAAGGTGTTCTGTTAAGCTTGTTCGTAATTAAACATTATGGTCTCATAAAATGCAGAACATATATTAGATTCGTTGAGTATGTACAAATATCCAAACTTTTTGGGC